>SMSR01008449.1:2347-55740 GCA_019453355.1 Ceratina japonica
GAGCCCCGCGGTATTCGAAGATAATTGTACGCGCGAGAAATATATCAGGCCTTTAATAACTTCCTGCTATTCTGATGGAATCTCGGGGAATAGCGGCGAGATACCAGCAGCTGCTATGTTCTGTCACGTATTAAAATTACTGAGATTAGACTCCTGCCTTTGCGGCAAGTCCCCCTTTTACTTCGAGAACTCGTTCCCCTTTATCCTCCTCTATCGAAGGCCTGTCATATATTATATCTATTCTTTAAACGATTGCCCATATCGTCGTTATGCACAGTTCTATTTTGAAATTATCACATGCAGAAATACAGCATCGTATCGCAACTACAGTCGTTCGCACTTAGCACCGTCGCGTTCATATTCATATGTGATAACCCGAGTCGAAAATTTAACTATAATTTGAATCTTCTAAACCTAAATGTATCACAGTTTAGGTCTATTAGATCTAAAAAGTAGAACTAGTACAGTTATCTCAGAACTTAATATTTTATATAACTCTAATTAGAGAACCTATAAGTTCCTAAAAAAATCTCAAATTATATTTTAGGCCTTAAGAACCTTCAGTTCGTTCACGAAAGTAGTTATAATTTAGTTCTCCAAGTAAGAGATTGGAACCTAAAGACCTATTTAAGGGTTTATAAGATTTTTTAGGATCCTCTGAAATATTTATTGTGTTATATAAAATTATTTTACAAACTATGCGCATTTGAATCTGATATGCATGTGAAATGAATTATGCTGTTTATTCTTTATACTTCCTACCTATTATAAATTTAGAAGAAGGCTTTAAAACAATCTAATTTATACAATAGAATTTTTTTTCATAGAGCAACAAAGCGAAAGTTTATGGACAATGTTAGATTTCATAAATACTAATATGAACCTACAGAATCATTTCCTAAACTCTTGAAGTAAGACTTGAGGGACTAAATTATATTTGATAAACTCTATTTTAGATCTATATCCTTTATAAGCGGATATAATGACTAGATTACACTGAGAAAAACGAAGCCACAAAATTCTAGCAATATTTATTGTATATTTAAGTCAAAATTACTATATTTGAATAGTAATCTTGAAACATGTTTGGATTTAATTAATGATTGCTAAACTTTAAGGAAAAATTCGTCTGTATGCTTAGTACAATTTTTAATTATTGAACTCAAAGGAAATTACCGCACTACATAATAAAATCTTTAATCTATATATGAAATAATACAAATCGCGTGTATTTATATAAAGTACAGTAATATAAGGAAAATGTAGAAACTGAATATTAGAAATTACTAACCAGGGATAGTAAGAATTAGTAACTGTGGATAGTAATTATTATTACTGTGTCGAGATTACTATATAGATTTGTAATAAATATAGGGAAGGGACGTATTTATTACTCAAAGAAAGTATTTTTTTGGCACTATATTTCAATTTTTGATAATCGTCAGACCACCGTTTTCTCAATGTAGGTTCAAATTAGAGTCAAATTTACTCTTATATTCCTATACTCAAGATATAATTTCGACCTTCATATCCTTCTATAGGATAAATAGCTTCACAACCATAATTATTTTTTCGACTCGGGAAGACTATCGTACGAACAACACATCTTAAAAAATATTGATAGGAATTCTACTGTACACAGATGCCTGTGTACTTCAATGAACGAATAAACCTGCATCCGTGCAGGCAGCTCGTTGATACGGGTTGACTGTCAGGCCGTGAACAACGAGGTTGCGTAAGGGCGGTGAGAAAAAATGGGTTGCATCGTCCGTAAGGACCGCGAGTGCGCTCGGTGATCCGAGCAGTTGACTCGGTTCTCCCCGAAGCGGAGGCAACGAGGTGTATAGTCAAGTCGGATAGAGAAGCTGGATGTTGGCTAGAAGGTGGCGCAAAAGCGTGGAAAACGGGTCGAACGGATGAAGGGCAGAGAGCGGTGCGGCAACAAGGAGCAGGGACAGCGTGCGTGGAGGTGGAAAAGGGTACTCGTGATATCTCGCTTCCGCACCCTTCCGGGGGGCAAAGTAGTGCACGTACCGCCTCAAGGGTACTTCTCCTCCTTTTTTCAGGCCCCTTCCACCGCCACCTACGCTCTCTCTCTCTCTCTCTCTCTTTTACGTCTGTTGCTCGCTTCGCTCTTTTCCTTCTTCGCTGTTCCAGCCCTTCTCTATTTACTCCATTCTTGCATTCATTTCAAACACAATAATTTTTTACAGATCTTCAATATTTTTAACGATTGCAGTGGCCTGTAAGAAATTTTTGATAGTCTTTACAATCTGATATCCTCGTAAGTTTCGTAACGTCAGAAAGCGATAATTTTTTACAGATCTTCAATATTTTTAACGATTGCAGCGGCCTGGAAGAAATTGTTGGTACTTTTTACAATCTGGGATCCTCGCAAGTTTCGTAGCGTCAGGAAGCACCGAACCGGAGAAGCGAATCGAGCGGCCCGTCCAACTATACCCGTCCCTCTTTTCGTTCCTGATCGTCGTCGTCTATCTCACTCTCTCTCTCGCAACTTCTCTGCCCTATTTCCTTCCCTCCGTCTGAATCGTTCCCTTCGCTCTCCCTGTTTCCCGGTCCCGCGCCCCGTCTCCCTTTCCGCGTCTCGCACACGCACACGTATACACGTCCACTGACACGCGGCAGCTCTCTCGTCGAGAACTCCACAATACCATTCCCGACCTGGTCGATACGTCTAGTACACCGCCCCCGAGCGTTCACCCACTCCCGCGCTCTCCCTTCGCTCCCGACTATCCTGTGCTCCCCTTTCGCCCACTACCCCCGACGCTACGAAGAGCGGCTCGTCACGCCTGTTCTCGCATGCTGACTGTACCGCGAACACGCGACCACCCGTTACCCATCTTCCTCCTCCTCCTCCTCCCATCGCGACAAAGAGACTTGACTTTCGTCGCGCTCCCGCTGAAAATTTGCCCGCGCGTCTAATAAACACAGCTTCTCACCCGAGGAATCAATAGTCCGCCCCGTAACACCTTGAGAAGGGTTCGCAGATTAACTCTTAGCGACGATGAAAGTGCGAGTACTTAAAGCTTTCGAGAATCCAGGGATTTAATTCAAAGGACTATGGATCGCGTTTAAATTGTACTGAACGTAGGAATTAGTAGAGGAAAGCGCGGGCGCGACGTCGTTCCAACGCGAAGTTCGTTCGATCAGGATATAGGCCAACGGAAGAAAGTCTGGTTGAGGAACAGGCTTATCGAGAACCCGAAAATGCTGATAAATGTCTTTCCTTATGTGCTGGTATCTTCTGTGTTCGTCCTTCCGGTTTGAGATCATTTTGCCATAGAGTACGTGGAGGAGTAAATTTATCAACGAATTATGGGGAGAATTCACTGATCTAAGAATGTAAATCTATCATTATATAATTATTAAGGTAGTTCTATAGCAAAACGACTTAACGATTAGAAAAATATGAAATTTAGCGTATGAGTAGGTTTTTCAATAAATAATGACTCAGCTAAATTTTGGTGAACTTTTAGTGCTTGATAAGAAAGTTAGAAAGATTTTAATTTAAATCGTTTTTTTGTAAATATCTAAGTTTCTATTGGTCTGACGACGAATATGCATCAGATCGAAATTATAGATTGATAAATTCTCTTCAACAATTATTCTTGACGTTTTTTGCCTGCGAGCAACTGTTTTCAAACTAACACGCGGCAAAAGTTGAAGCTTTCGAAGGCAAGCCGCATACGTAATGTTTTTGGAAACTTCAGTTTATCCAAAGTTTTACCGCTTGTTATTTTGAAAACAGTCGCTCGCAGGCAAAAAATGTCAAGAACGATTGTTGTAGAGAATTTATCGATCTACAATTTCGATCTGATGTATATACGTCGTCCGACCAATAGGAACTTAGATATTTGCGAAAAACGATTTGAATTGAAATCTTTATCACTTTTTTCTTAAGCTCTAAAAGTTCACCAAAATTTAACTGAGTCATTATTTAACTAAAACCTACTCATACGCTAAATTTCAGATTTTTCTAATCGTTAAGTCGTTTTGGTGTAGAACTACCTTAACATTGTATAATTATTAATATTTTTTATCGCACTCATTATAATATCTCTTTTTCTTTTTTTCTGCTCTATACCACTCTTTTTACTATGTAAAAGGGTTAATTACCCGTGAAGTAAATAAATAAATAAATAAACATATAATTGTTCCAAGAATTAGAGAGAATATCCTATTTTACAGAACTGTAGGATTAATAACCAACAACGTCGAAAGGAGTTTCGATTTAAGGTAATTCTCCACAAACTCAAAGTACTGGACATCATTATGAAAAAAATATATTTGATTCTTAAAATAACAAAAAATATTATAGAATTTTTTACAACTCCGATTACCGAACTCATTTTCGAGAAAAAAATACTTAAAGTTGCTTCGTTTTGCACGCTGTATTGTATGTAGCGCACTATTAGGTGTAATATTATTAACACATTATTGTAAAAAAACACTGTAGATGTTAATGCAAAATTGAGGTCTAAAAGTTGGAGATTTCTACTTTCTAATTAATTATTGAATGGAAATGAGGGGTAGCCGAATTAATTTAAAAGATATTTAATGTTCAAGGAACAAAAAGCTATGATTTGATAACCTCTTCCTTGTCTATCATATTAAGGGAGAACCCTCGGAAGTACAATTTAAAATGAGAAATGTTTGATATTTTGGTGACAGCTAAATTAAAGTGCACTGAAGCTCTGTTTCAAATTTTGTGACCCTTCAAAGCTTCAAAGACGAGTAATTAATTATTGAAATAACATGTGTTCTTATGGAGAAATGCACTTTTTGGAGACTATATAAACATCGCAAAGTGAAAAAATTCTGAGAAAATTCTGAGATATGCAGGAATTTATCCCAGATCCATACTAATATCAACTAAAACAATATTCATAAATAAATTTAATAAACATAGTCTATACTAATCGAACAATGATTCTGAACATTTTATTTTGCACGCTCAATTGACTACAGATTCCGTGGAGAACTACCATTAAACGAGAAAAAGGAACAACAATCTGTTTCGTAAAAGACGCCGAGCACTTGGACGGTGGAGATCCAATATCGAGTGAGGACGAAGGAAAGTTTCTTGGATTCGAGCGAGTCAGGTGGCACGTTCTTGGGAAAGGCAGAGGGAAGAAGGCCTCTCTTGGCTTCACCCTCGCCTTTGCGAAGGGCATTTCCATATTTCAAGGGATCTCGACGCGGTAATACTCGCGACCAGGTCGACTTTATTTTCCCTGGGCCTACCCGATATTGCCGCTACCGACGACGCGAACGCTTCCGAAACGAGCCTGAAAAACGAGAAAACTTCGATTCCCCCGAATCCGTTGCGAATACCGATGAGAACCGATGACGTCGATACGCCTTTACTATAGCTACGAGAATGCCCTTCGCAAACCGTTAGAATAATAATAAGCTATTCGCACCGCTCTTCTTGCGAGGGAGTATACTGATCATTTTTCAACAAGTTCTTTATATTTTTTTACTTTATACATGTTTACACGCAATGAGAAATAACGGATTGATAACAACATCGTCGATGAATCGAAAATATTAGTTCAACTCGTGTTTACTCTCCTCTATGTTTCTGTTTTCCGATACAATTCATTTCCGTTTATCGACGGGAACCTCCTCCATCTATCGTTTCCTCTAACAAAAAGTACGTAGCAGAGAGACAGGGCCAAGCAAATTGTTTTTTTACGACTTTATTTGCAAGGGGTGAGGCAGGGCGTCCTAGGGTCGAAACGAACCCACGTCCCGGCTATTTTTCCCGGGAAACGAATTCGCCATGGGAAGTCGTGACTGTTTTCGAGAACGGCACTTCCGCTTACGCAGCGGCGATCAAAAATTCCCGGACGCCCGAGGGTAATTGCAACTACAAGCCGCCTCCAGCTATCCACCGAAATGAAATGCGCTGCGAAGACTCGTCGAATAATACAACAATAGAGACGTATCGTCGTTGCCTTGCGATGCAAATAAAGGGGCGCGTCGCGAAAAAGAAGAGAAGATTCGAACCCCGGCTATCTTAACTGGAATCTGATCGGCTACCCCTTTCCCGTCCTGGAAACGTTCGCCAGCGGACGTAAACATTCGACGAATTTGCTTATCGGCCCCGATGCGGACGAGCTGCGAACGCGATCATGAGAAAGCAATTAACGGGAAGGAACGGTCGCGCCACGCACAGACAGGGTCCTCCTCTCCTTTAATTTCGGATTGCGTGCGCGCACGGAAACGAGCCACGCCAGGAAGCCGTCGGTTTAGATAACATCTAGACGAGGAGGAGAGGCCCCTAAGTACATCCCCTAAGTCGTTACATCCCATAAAACGTACCCCCGCGCGCAATAACCGACGCCGACCCTCCACCGCCTTTCTTTCATTCCCCGTGATTCCGTGGCACCGTACATTACTTTTACAAATCGCTCCGTCTCTTCATCTAACGTCAGAGATAATTTTATCATTTGCTACGTTACACCTCTTGCCGTTAAAAAGCCGTCGTCTCCCGAGTCGAAAAAATAATTATGGTTCTGAACCTATTTATCCTACAGAAGGATATGGAGGTCGAAATCATATCTTCAGCACAGGAATATAAGAGTAAATTTGACTCTAATTTGAACCTACATTGAGAAAACGGTGGTCTGACGATCATCAAAAATTGAAATATAGGGCCAAAAAAATACTTTCTTTGAGCAATAAATACGTCCCTTCTGTATTTATTACAAATCTATATAGTAATTTCTACACAGTAATAATAATTTCTAGCCACAGTTATTAATTTTTACTATCCCTGGTTAGTTACTTAAGTAGTTTCTACATTTTCCTTATATTACTTTACTTTATATTACTACACGCGATTTATATTACTTCATATATAGATTAAAGATTTTATTATATGTATAATTCGATAATTTCCTTTGAGTTCAATAAGCAAAAATTATACTAAGCATAAAGACGAATTTTTCCTTAAAGTTTAGCAATCATTAATTGAATCCAAACATGTTTCAAGATTACTATTCAAATATAGTAATTTTCACTTAAATATACAATAAATATTGCTAGAATTTTGTGGCTTCGTTTTTCTCAGTGTATATCTAGTCATTATATCCGCTTATAAAGGATATAGATCTAAAATAGGGTTTATAAAATATAATTTAGTCCCTCAAGTCTTACTTCAAGAGTTTAGGAAAAGATGCTGTAGGTTCATACTAGTATCTATGAAATCTAACATTGTCCTCAAAAGTTCATTGGCTGGCAAAACTTGAGGACATGTGCACTGAGAGGACCCTATGATACCTACGTTTTTTTTACTCATATTGTAGATAACGAATCTCTTTTACGTTCACCCAATTTATGGCGAAATTATTATTATCTTTCTTTAACAATTTTTGTAAACACATAACACAAATTTTCCCTTTGTTGCTGTATAAAAAAATTCTATTGTATAAATTAGATTGCTTTAAAGCCTTCTTCTAAATTTATAATAGGAAGTATAAAGAAAAAACAGCACAATTTATTTCAGATACGTATCCGATTCAGATGCGCATAGTTCGTAAAATAATTTTATATAACACAGTAAATATTTCAGAGGATCCTAAAAAAATCTTATAAACCCTTAAACAGGCCTTTAGGTTCCCATCTCTTACTTGGAGAACTAAATTATAACTACTTTCGTGAACGAACTGAAGGCCTAAAATATAATTTAAAATTTTTGTAGGAACTTATAGGTTCTGATTAGAGTTATATCAAATATTAAGTTCTTAGATAACTCTACTAGTTCTACTTTTTAGATCTAATAGACCTAAACTGGGGTACATTTAAGATTCAAATTATAGTTAAATTTTCGACTCATTTTTACTTCTAACACTGAACAGTCAGCTGTGCGGAAGTCAGTAGAATAAGTAACGCTCGATTTTCCCGACTCAGGATTCCCCGAAGACGGAAAAATGGAATTTTCCTTTTCTTCGAAACGATGGAATTCATAAACGGAAGCCGGTTTCCGCGTTTTTCGCCGAAACGCGTTACGCTGGGAAACTATAATTCACGAGAACAGGAGGCGCGTTTGACGCGAGACGAGTTCGCATAAATCTTATTACCGGTTTCTTACCGCCATTTATCGGCCCGCCCAATTACGAAATTACCCGCCGATTAATTGAATACCATTTAACCAGTCCGATTTATCATCGGCCGGTGCACGAACTCGACACGTTTTTCATCGCGACGGAAACGCGCGCCGGCTTTTTGCCACTTTCCCACATGTACCAGATTAAAATTGTCAACGACGCGAACATTCATCCCGAACGAAACTAAAAGATTAAAAAAAAAAAATAGCGGGATATCGATTGGATATTCATCGTCAACATCAGCGATCGGGGTTCGCAGATGCTTTTCGCGAATTTGCATGGCGGGGGGAGAGTGTGGGAAGAGAAAGGACAAAGGTTTAATTGGTTTCGACCAGTCACGGGTAATCTTGATCGTCGGGAATCGACGACGGTGACGAGTCGCGACGCTAAAGGGTCGAACGATGTCACAGCTGTTTTCGAAGACGGGTATTATAGTACATACGCATACGAAGAAGGTGCGGGCAACGAGAGCTTATCTAAGGATCTCCGATCGAACCTCCGATCCATCGACTTGCTCACGCGACAAACGAGCCTGCCGTCGTTCACCAAGGGAAAGAAGAAAGAAAGAGCCTCGGGGCGATCGGCCGGGCTATTTATGGAAAACGACGCACCAATTAAATTACTTCATTGTGCCGGACTGGTCGAGCATATCCGTCCAAAGAACGGGCATCGTTCGTTATCGCCGCGGCCAGTTACATTACATACCAGCTCCTCGTGACATTTCCTCCAGCTGTTCGCGCGCGCCTAAGGATCCAAACCGGTGGATCGCCGCGGCCACGATCGAGCCACGATAATCACGCGAATAAGAGAGCTCGCCAGCTGCTCGTCGTATTTATCGGAAAATTATCATGCCCGGGAATAATAATAACGACATCCTACTTTTTATTCCGAGGGATAAATGTAATTTTCTTTGGTGTCACCGAATAAATAAAAATGATTATTATACCGTCGCATACATTAGATCGTGACGTCGGCGAGTGTGAGTGCGCGAAACTCGTTACGCTCGTTGCATAACGGACTTGAATATATATTTGTAAAGAGCTGATTAGTTAAAAAGCTCGGTTCATTAGAGAAAAATCTGTGCGGTCGAATAAATTGCATTTGAAGAGTGCAATTAAGTCGGGAACGACGTTTATTATTGGATAAACGGCTCTGGCATTCCATCAACGTTTATATTTACATCGTATACTCGCGGATCGTAACACGCGATAATTCTTCGCCGAGCGAGCGAGCGAGCGCGCGCGCTCGCGGTCGCAGTCGTTCGCGCGTGATGCAGTTTGCTCGGTCATCTGCGCGCGTGCGGCCGTTGTATCACAAAGAAAAGATACGGGCCTCTCCGGCCGCCGAGAATAAATCTATTATGCAATAACGCACAGCGGTGCGTTAGCCGCGAGAAAGTTCGAAAGAGCGAGGAAAACTGGAAGATAAAGAACGCGATAACGAGCGACTCAGGCGATAACCCTTTCGGTCACCGACTTCCTTTCCGTTGTCCCTCCTCCCCGCCTCCGTACCAGTCGGCATTATGCATGACGTCCGCGGCAAATCCGCGATGCATCAGCTGGTAATTTGGTTAATTCTTTTCGCCGGAACGGGCTTAGTCACCGGAAGACGCGATTGATTAAGGCGAACTCACGCGGTTCAGTTTGGTCAGGCGATATCTACGGCCGATTCAACGGAATCGCAATGAACAGCGTAAATTACCGTTTAATCAAGCCAATTTGCATTGGTCTGAATCGAGCGTATTGCACGCTCGCGTACTTTCCAGGAATAGCGGATGGGTTTCACTAAGAGTTTACCGAAGTCGTAATCGTAAAACGAACATCGAGAAACCGCGAAGAACCGCGTTACAAAATCTTGTTAGAGAATAAGTCGAGCATCTGTAGATCAATTACGGGTCAGACAGTTTTTAAACTGAGAAAAAGAAACTCTACCATAAACGAATAGTCATGACAGTCTGTCGTATCCTTGGGAGAGAGAATATTTTCGCGAACGCGAGTAAGTACGTGAATCTAAATTCTTTGTCCGTGCCTTTCTCCGTTGGAAAGCAAACTTGAAACATTCGTCTGTGATTCTTCCCAAATAATTCGTCCCGCGCTTGTTGAGAACGTTTGGGCGAAGAGGAAAAGGAGCTTATCGTGAAAGGATATCTTGGCGCGAGGAGGACGAGGTATACACGGAGGCATTCTTTGGCCCGAAGAAGGACGTCTCTTGTCCCGGGGAAGAGCCGAGAGCGACGGAAAGCGCGATTAAACGTCTTTATTGTCGATGGAATTTTTCCAGGACGCCGAATTCGATGTTCGTGGCGTCTAGCGAGCCGAGCGAGCACGCGGGAGGATCCGACTCCTCAATCTCCCGCTACGATCTACTCTCTCCGGTCTACGTGCTTTTGTACCTCGGCTCCCTCTGTCCCGGAGACGAGAGTCGCGGAGAATAGCGACGCGGAGCGCCGGGGACTTTATCTTCCCTGCTCGCCTCCATTTTTCGAGGCCATTTTCCTCGCGAAACCTCTTTCAGATACCGAGACGCCGCCGAACCGGTGAACTTTTCAATTTTTCTTCCAATTTCATTGCGAGATCGCTCGAAAATTCGGGGAATTTCGTATTTTTCGGATAGAATCGCGTTTCGATCGGAACGGGAGGAGAAAAAGCGTTGGGGACCGATCGAAGGGGGAACTTAGCCGACGGAGATTAGTTGCCATGGCGTGGTAGCCAGGGGGGAAAAGAGGGTCGCGTCCCGTGATTAGGCCGAGCTTTTAGGAAATCGACAACCCGGTTGGATCGGAACTGGCTCTCCATTGATCTTAAAAATCGAATTAGACCCCCGACGTACCTCTTCGCCCCCAGGCGACCGTCCACTTATTAATTATCCTGCGATCGCTTATCCNACGAATTCGCCATGGGAAGTCGTGACTGTTTTCGAGAACGGCACTTCCGCTTACGCAGCGGCGATCAGAAATTCCCGGACGCCCGAGGGTAATTGCAACTACAAGCCGCCTCGAGGCATCCACCGAAATGAAATGCGCTGCGAAGACTCGTCGAATAATACAACAATAGAGACGTATCGTGGTTGCCTTGCGATGCAAATAAAGGGGCGCGTCGCGAAAAAGAAGAGAAGATTCGAACCCCGGCTATCTTAACTGGAATCTGATCGGCTACCCCTTTCCCGTCCTGGAAACGTTCGCCAGCGGACGTAAACATTCGACGAATTTGCTTATCGGCCCCGATGCGGACGAGCTGCGAACGCGATCATGAGAAAGCAATTAACGGGAAGGAACGGTCGCGCCACGCACAGACAGGGTCCTCCTCTCCTTTAATTTCGGATTGCGTGCGCGCACGGAAACGAGCCACGCCAGGAAGCCGTCGGTTTAGATAACATCTAGACGAGGAGGAGAGGCCCCTAAGTACATCCCCTAAGTCGTTACATCCCATAAAACGTACCCCCGCGCGCAATAACCGACGCCGACCCTCCNTAAATTATCTTAAAATAAATCAAATTCCCTCTCTTTGCATTATTTGACGATTCCCAATAAATACAAGATCTTACACTCAAAATAATCTGCGTACGATTAAATGCGAATGATTAACCTTCTAATTCAGTTAGTAAACTCTTTCATTTCTCACTCACTCAGGAAATTATCTTAAGGGAGTTTACTTGATAATTGAATTAACAATAAGGTTTAGTTAAAATTTTACAGGGGCTTTCATCTGCATATAAAAGGATTTGTGTAAAAATTTCAAGGCTCTTCATTCCTTTATAACCGAGATATAACGTTTTAAAAATTTACGAATTTTACACAGAGTCTTATGAGAAAATGAATTTTCATCGACTATATTGACGAATATCTAAACAATTAACGATACAATTTACTTGAAATTTTGTGTAGGATTAAACAAATATTTGAAGAATACATACATGTATAAAGTAGTGCAGATAGCTTTAAATGTCGTTTCTCTATTTGTAGGTAAGAAAACTATAAATATTGTAAAGAAACTGTAAGTATTGTTTAGTAAATGTAACCTCTATTTGTAGTGAAACACAGTTTGGTTTATTCGCCCATAAAGTTTTATAAAGAAGGAAGAACATTATACATATTTTTAAAATAACCATTCATGACTTCTGACACTCACAATAAAAATTAATAAAAAACTGTGCTCTTGCGAAGTAACCTCCGATAAAATGTGTCAATGTTGCACTCATTCGAACATATTCGTTCTACATATAGCAAAATGTTTGAAATTAAAACACGCGTAAATAAATCGAAATTTATGAACTTCAGATTTGGTGTGAGATGGGGAAATGTAATAATTGGATAAAAGATCTATTGAAATATTCAAAATATTTTATATCAAAATCAAATACTACGCTAATGAAATATACAACTATTCGTGTATTAACTAGTGCAGTCACAGGTAAACTCCCTTAAAATGAATCGAATTCCCCCTCTTTGCATTATTTGACGATTCCCATCGGTTCACCGAGTAGATAATACGAAAACGAAGAGAAGATCGCGGCGAAGATCGGACCGTTGGACTCGATGGTGCATGCGAGGAAGACCGTGTCCCGTCGTTGATCGCCCATGCACGGAGGCGACATCGTTGTCAAAACGAATCCGTTCGATTGGACTTGATCGTGTACGTACGAAGGTGTTCGCACGCACACCACAATACGGCATCGTAGCTATGGAGAACCTGCCAGCGGCTGCACCTGCGTCTTTCAGACCACTGACGAGGAAAACGTCAAAGTCACTTTCTTCGTGGCACTCTCGTGTAAACCGAGTGGCTAGCTCGACTCGCCAATCCGGAATATGTACGTTCGAGCGCGTGAACGTTTCCCAAGCAGCAGCAGCGTCTTCGAGGCAGGAAAAAGGTGTCGGCTACCATTCAACGTGTAACGACTCTGTCACTGTTGAAATACTCTGTAATCGGTGTCCGATCGCCCGGAAAGGACACGCTTTTTTCCCTCGTATCGTTGAAAAGTATATGATCGAGGCTGATATTTAAGAGCTGGACTTCTCCTCTTTCCCAGGTTCTCGAGAGGCCATAATCTATGTCGGAATCCTCGCTGTCTTTCATGTCCGCGGGCTTTTTATAGCGGCGCACGTTTGCTCTATATTTCTACGCTTGTGCCGCGCGCGAATTTGCATCGAAAAGAATTCGGCCGAGGCATAAACTCCGGGCTTGAAAGGGTTCCTCTACCTACACACGTCGCAGCAACAAAGTCGTTCGAGAGGGTCGGTTAGTTAGAACGTAGCACGTGCCTTGACAAAATCTGAGGCGGCGGGCGGACGCGTGGACGGCCGAGATAAAAGATTGGAGCGCGTGTCGCGCGAAAAAGCCGACGTCCACGGATCTCGGCGACAAAAGGGGGATCGTGACGAGGAGAATGGATACTCTCTCTCTTTCCCTCCATCGATTTTATTTGCAGCGAACGAAATTCTAATCACGCGACTGCCGTTTAATGACAAAAGGAAGTGTCGCGACACGGGACAGTTAGCAAATTATTGGAAAAACGCGGGACGCGTCGCGCCGATGGGAACGGGGATAGAATTGCGACACGCACGAAGCGAGTCGACGACCGTCTTCGTGTGGAACCCATCGACCGGAAATACGACGAGAAATTCGAGTTAGCGAGGAGGCAAGACGAACAATAAATCCCGACCGTGTATCGTGTGACTAACAAATCGTAATGACAACAGTCGCGATTTCCGTTTGTCTGGCAGTGAGAAAACTTATAGTATCGTGCACCGGATAAAGCGAACGGAACCAACAGAGTATGCGTAATCGAATCATTACGTGACTGAATAAAAGAGTTCAGTTTACGTCGACGACGTTTATAATCATTTTAAAACGTGTCGATGTCGATTCAACATTAATTCTAATCTTTTTTGTGCCATTTAAAATGTCGGACTGTTGTAACAAAAGATTTATGCACATTGATGAATTGAACACTGAGAAAAACGAAGCCACAAAATTTTAGCAATATTTATTGTATGTTTAAGTCAAAATTACTATATTTTAACCCCTTGATTGGTATTTGAGAAAATATTTGCATGTGGAACGGATATAATTTTTGGTTGCTTGGAGTTGTATGTAAAAGCAGTACATTTTACGTAAGAATTTATTTATTTCTAAAATATTGGTGACATATGTAGTATTAAGATGTCTTCATTCAGATTGCTGAGCTTTAAGGAAAAATTCGTCTATATTCTTAGTATCATTTTTACTCATTGAACTCAAAGGAATCTACCGAATTATATAATAAAATCTTTAATCTATATATGAAATAACATAAATCGCGTGTAGTTATATAAAGTAAAGTAATATAAGGAAAATGTAGAAACTATTTAAGTAACTAACCAGGAATAGTAAAAATTAATAACTGTGGCTAGAAATGATTATTACTGTGTAGAAATTACTCTATAGATTTGTAATAAATACAAACGAAAAAACGCAAACGAAATTACTGTATAGATTTGTAATAAATACAAAAGGAACGTATTTATTACTAAAAAAAAGTATCTTTTTGCTATTACATTTCAATTTTTGCTAATCATCAGACCACTGTTTTCTCAGTGCACAATGACGTATTGCACCAATAAATTAGAAGACTATTCAAGGAACGTAATGATGAATTTAAATCCGACTCGAGTTTCGTTTATATTTACTAAAAAACGAAGAGGGAAGAAAGCGTGGGCAGCGATCACGGCACGCGATCGATGTATCATACGGAGTCGGCGATCTTCATTGTCAGCTGTTAGCACGTGTCGCCGGGGAAGAAGAAAAAACGGCGCCGCGGACACACCGCGTGCGTACGCTTACGCAACGATTCAACTGTACGGCGGATGCGAGGCCGAGAGGATAGTCACTATTGAGAGCGAGAGAGAAGGCGCGAGCAAAGCGGAGGCGTGGCAGACGGCGTATCGCGTCGAGGACGTCACGTAACGCGTTACGCATAAAGTATGTTCGGCTCGTTCAGCTGTCGAAAGAACTTATATCGGAGTGCCCCACGGCCGGAAGCTAGGAAAAATCCGCTAAGCGACGTTCGATAAGTACGCTTCGTGTCATAATCATCATAAGAAAAACATGCGATAATTCCGCATCGATAAGTTCACTATCAATATATCAGCGCATACGAAATGTTTGTTAGTTTCTCAAGCTTGAGTTTTCTGATCGACAATCATTTATCGTGGATTATCTCGTTTCATGTTGTAAATCAAAACGACAAGACACCGGAATTTATTATACAAGTGACGAAAGCAAGTTGGCAGCGACAACGAAACAGAACTACAAACGCATCACTTCCTAATACAATTTCAAGTCAAATCAAATTCTGTACAATCAGAGTCTTTCCTCAGGCTTCGTTTTTGCAATGAAACACGCGAGCAACTGCTTCTAGAATTACGTCCCGTACGTTTCGCACGATTATGAATAATGAGATGCAAAATATTTTATGAATTTGTTCCAGTCACATGCAATAAAAAAAATGTTATAAAACGTTCTGTTTGTTGGATTTCTACCAAGTTACATAACTTCGCCATATGTCACATTACACCAACTTTATACTTGAGAACGTGTTCGTCTAACTTTTAATCGGTTCCACGGTTATAGCACGCGGACAAAGGGGGAAAAGGCGATCGCTATCGTAGATGAAAAACGCCGTGTCCCTTTCGATATTTTATCCTCTCTTCGAGTTTGCAAAGAAAAACGGCCGAGCACTTTTATCGTTCTCGAGCGTCTCTTCTGTTTCACAGCGCGCAACGCACTCACTCTCCGCTCTTTTTCTCTGGTATCATAGTCGCTGCATGGGAGTCATCACGTGCAGCTCGCATTAAAACGAAAACGCTTTTATGCTTCTCATAGTCGTTCCATCGATCCCAGCGCTTTCCGCCCCGCGCTCACCCCCTTTACACTGCGAGTAAAACCCCTAAGCCGGGCATTAGCCAAGCACCGACGCGAGCTCCGTCAAAAATATGTAAATTACTTGAGGATTACCACGATCCGTCCAGAGTGGAGTCGTGAAAGAATTATTTTCCCTTTTCTTCTATCATTTGCCGAGAGAATAATTAAGCGTTATAAAGAATCGATCGTTTAATTGTCTGTTCTTTTTTTTTTTCCCTTTAGAAAGCACGACGCGTGTACCAATCGTTGTAACCGCAAGAGCTTTCGAATATTTTCATAATAATTTGGCTCCAGGTACGGGGAGAACTGCGTGCGTTCCACGGGAAGAATGGAAACGGGGTCCGGGTTCCCCCGGGCTAAACAGGGGTAATCGTCGCGCAAACAAATACCCCTTTTGTGCAGAAAACCGGGAGAGACGTCTTGCGGGCCCGGGCGGACTGCACGCATAATTACACGCTCCGCGGCGCTGCGTAACAAAATCAACGCAACAATTCTCCGTAAGAGTCGAAGTAAAACTGCGAGCTCTATAAATTCGTTTCCGTCGTTTTTGATCGATACGAGTAATTGAATTTTTCTGTAATTAACGTTCGCCGTTGAACGATAGACGGAAAGGAAAGAACCTGTCAATCAGCTCCTGGACGCTTGTCAAGAGTGTCGACAATCGTTTGGTGACTGCCCGATGGAGGTCTGGTGTCAACGCTTCAAAGGCGAGCGTAAAAGTAAACGTGACGGCACATGTCGATCGTGGCATAAATATAGCACGTGTCGGCTGTAACGGATCTATTATCGCGTACGCACCTATTCTACATATACACGCGCGTCTGATAGCTACGCAGACCGCGGAACGCTCGTCGGATGTCACGAGCGAGCACCAGCACCGTTTTCCTTTCGGACGCGGACGCATTCTTCGGCCGCGGTTAGGAAATTCGAAAGCCGTTCAAGTTTGATCGGCGCATCCGACGCCCGAAAGGAGCAGTAAGAATCAGTACGGAATTAGGTCCGATCCGTCGAACGAGAATATCCGACGCGAGACGACGGCTAACCGAGGAGACGTGGGAAGAGACCGCTCGGCAAGGAGTGGGTACCCATTCATGTATCCCATGCATAGCCAATCAGCAGTCATTAAATTAGCCATCCCCTGCGGTGACATCATCGCCCCGTCCCTCCCTCGATCGTGCCAACCTTCCCCGTCTCTCCCCAGCGAGTCGCAGATTCGACTGACGGGACTACTCCCTTTGTGCTCTTCTCTCCGCTCCGAACGCCTAACCCTTTTGTTGCACCCCTCGTGTCTCGCCGACACCCAGCGAGATGCACCGGACCGATACTTCAACTCGCACTTCACGAACTACTACCAAATTTTATATTCTTCCACCTACTATTCAAATTGCTATAGATCGAAGATCCTACTTTTTGAGAATGTATGATTCATTCTAACTGTTTACACGAATTCGTCGACCATCCCCTAGCGATGAACCCTTCTCTTTCAGCGCGGAATGAATTTATGCAAAAAATTGTCCGAGAGGAAGAGAGCAGAGATCAGAGAGAGAGAGATAGATCATAATCGAGGCTGGAGGAAGGGTCGTGCACGCGTCCGCGCCGCCTGACGCATGACTCACGCGTGTTGCACGCGACCCCCGTCGAGCCCATGCGCTCGCATCGTGGACCGATGAAACACGCCAGGGATACGCGGCCAGCGAGAAGAAAGGGGGACTACAACATAGTACGTTGCGAAAAAACGAAATAAAGGGACGGGGAGATCGGGCTAACGATGGTCAGTGGCAGTAGGCATTGGCAACCCCTTGAGGATTTCTCGGTGCACGTAGCCCGAAGTAACGAGCTCGGCTCATCTGCCGACGAGGAATCATGCCCCTCCGTTTTTATCCCGGAAAGAGCACAAAGGGAAACCTGATCAAACCCGCGCGCCACGCCTCGCTGCGTCGTCGATCACCTTTTAGCTTGACATCATTTCTTCGTATTTCAGACAGATACAAACTTCCTCCTCCTCAAAGAATACTTACAACTTCCGTGTAAAAACATCGTTGGCGAAACTGGGAACTGTACGTAACGCGTCTGATCAAATACTTGGCAATACTACTGGAAACGTTATCCCTGATAGTTTAACGCGTCGGCGGTAGTCTAAATTGTTTGAATAGAAGTCGTTGTAGGTATTCCTCGATCTGTCGTCGGAATCCTTAGAAAAGGCAGCCGCGATATATCGTTGCAAAGAGCGCGGACAACTTTCTGAGGGCTAGAATCCGGTTTGGGAAAATTGAAATAGGGAATTGATTGACGCCTGGTTCTGGTTAATGCAATGAAGATTGCGCTGATGATGCACGCGAAAAGCCGGGCCGCTTGTAAATCGCACGGCTGCGATGTTTGCGCCGTAGAATATACGCGCGTGCACCACCCCAGGCAGCGCACGGCGCAGAATGTATATCCAGCGGAGTTGGATACGGGAACAGATGCGCGGGGTACATTAATCGTACGACTACCACAGGGTTCCTACCCTTCTGATCGATATTATTGCAATCACTATGGACCCACGGTCCACCATTGTGTTTGGATTTGCCGTAGGCAGTGGCGATGCTTCTTTCACTTCCCTACGTTCAATATAACTGCCTTTTCGAATTCTCTTTGCTACAGTCTAAAACACGAAAGATTAGGCAACAAATCTTAAAGCTTGCACTCAAATTATACGTCAGTAAATATTTTCTGTATTCTGTAATTATTCTCACTCACTCTTTATTCTGTAATTATTCTCTCTCTCTCTGTATTCTGTAATTATTCTCTCTCTCTCTGGACTCAGTAATTATTCTTCTTCTTTTCTAGCAAAATTTCTTTGAATACTATTTATTCATACTACTGGTGAAGTAATACGAAACATAGTGAATGATTTTCAAGGAAACGTGTTTGGATTTGCCGTAGATCGTGGCAATGTTTCTTTCATTTCCCTGCCCTTTCAAATTCTCTTTGCTACAGTCTAAAGCACTAAAGATTAGGCAACAAATCTTAAAGCTTGCATTCAAATCATACGCCAGTAAATATTTTCTGTATTCTGTAATTATTCTCAATCACTCTGTATTCTGTAATTATTCTCTCTCTCTGGACTCAGTAATTATTCTTCTTCTTTTCTAGAAAAATTTCTTTGAATACTATTTATTTATACCACTGGTGGAGTAATACGAAACATAGTGAGTGATTTTCAAGAAAACGTGTTTGGATTTGCCGTAGACCGTGGCAATGCTTCTTTCACTTCCTTGCCCTTTCAAAATCTCTTTGCTACAGTCTAAAGCAGTAAAGATTAGGCAACAAATCTCAAGCTTGCACTCAAATCATACGCCAGTAAATATTCTCTCCTAGCAAAATTTCTTTGAATACTATTTATTCATACGTCTGGTGAAGTAATACGAAACATAGTAAGTGATTTTCAAGGAAACGTGTTTGGATTTGCTGTAGGCCGTAGCAATGCTTCTTACACTTCCCTGCCCTTTCAAATTCTCTTTGCTACAGTCTAAAGCACTAAAGATTAGGCAACAAATCTCAAGCTTGCACTCAAATCACACGCCAGTAAATATTCTCTTCTATCAAAATTTCTTTGAATACTATTTATTCATACGTCTGGTGAAGTAATACGAAACATAGTAAGTGATTTTCAAGGAAACGTGTTTGGATTTGCCGTAGATCGTGGCAATGCTTCTTTCACTTCCCTGCCCTTTCAAATTCTCTTTGCTACAAGTCGAAAGCACTAAAGATTAGGCAACAAATCTCAAGCTCGCACTCAAATCATACGCCAGTAAATATTCTCTTCTATCAAAATTTCTTTGAATACTACTTATTCATACTACTGGTGAAGTAATACGAAACATAGTGAGTGATTTTCAAGGAAACGTGTTTGGATTTGCCTTAGGTCGTAGCAATGCTTCATACACTTCCCTGCCCTTTCAAATTCTCTTTGCTGGAGTCTAAAGCACTAAAGATTAAGCAACAAATCTCAAGCTTGCACTCAAATCGCACGTCAGTAAATATTCTCTCCTAGCAAAATTTCTCTTAGTACTGAATAGCAAATTCATACAAGTAATACGAAACATAGTGAATGATTTTGAAGGAAATTGAATAGGGAAAGACTTTGTGAGAAGGCGCTTAGCGAGGCCGGTTCAGGCTCGAGTGAACGATTCGAAGCGGATATATCCGCGTGGATTTCGCGCTCGCAGATGCGCAAAGTTAGCACCCCACGGAGCGGAACGAGGAACCCCATTCAGCCCTTAAGAGCGAGATAAGCTATCGAACGCGCGAGATCGACGTATAACGATGGGGTGCGCCGATATTAAATTGCGGAATGTGGCCAATCGTTTTCGGTCAGGGGAATGGACTTCACGGATGGTTCACTTTTTCGTGGAGCCTGCAGCTCGCGGATATTGGCTTTCTACCTTGTTAACTCGCCACATCTTACTCATCTCCAAAATACACATATGGCGGGTCAACAAGAAATCTGCTCCCCTATATAGGCACCGATTTTATTATAAAACATTTTGACCCGTCAGAATATGAAGACGTACCGCGATAAAATCTACGAAAAACGAGTCATCGCTGTTTCTTATCAACCCGGTTGCTTTAAATTTCAACTCGACTTCTACGTTTTAAATAACGGCGGATCGCGGCGTGAAAAGGCAGCGCCATAAAATAGCCAAGACAAAGTGGTAGGATGTTCCCGACGGCGAATCTCGGCGCGACGTTGTTCGCACTTTAGCCGAGCGCAATTTAAGACAAGGATGAGCTCGAAACGGGCTACGTTTTTTATTTGCCGCGGTCTGTCAGCGAGGCGCGAAATTAAAGGTGCGTGCACAGAATCCGAGAGAAGCGGGTGACGGATACAGCGAGCTGCAGGGAATAACCGGAGAGGAAGAGAGAGAGAGGGAGAGACCAGTTTGCAAGGTGTGCGCGAACCAGGTGTTACTCCCCGATATCTCCATCTCCGTTTCCTCGTCCTCGTGTTACAATTTTGTACCTGTAATTTGACTGCTCGGAATCTTTTTCGAACGACGACCGTTCGTTTTTATTACCGGATAAGTGAATGTTCGCTCCAGCTACTTCTCGAGGAATTACGATCGAAATGGCATCGCCCCGGGAACACTGCGAATAAACTACAGATTTTTACGCCGAGTAAAACGTTCGTAATATCGATTTCTAAAGAAAGAACTCCAGATTGCGATCTACCCTTTAAAGATAACGACATATCTAATGTACTTTCGCAATTTACATTCACTCCTCAAGCTTCCTACATGACTGCACAAAAACCGTAGATCAATTATGAACTCGAGTTGTGCAGACTCACCGGCTTATCTATTCGCGCAGCTCTTTTTGCTGTTAAGTATTGGCAAGCATCAGGTGCGAGGAAATTTTTGTAGACGAGTGTACGCGGAGGTGGTCCATATCGAACCGGCTGTATCGATTAGTCGTGTCCAAAGGGCAGCCTCCTAGGGCAGAACACTTTCCAGGGCGAGGGTGGTTTTTTTTTCCCTCGTGCACGCGTCCGCTGGGAGCCGTGTACACAACGGAGATAGAGAGAAATCGTGTGAACGAACACGGACGAGAAGAGAGGAGAAACACCGTGGCGGGGCGAGACGGGGGAGCTGGAGGAAATACGTATCACGTACACAACCTCGGGGCTCGCCGGACCGTTCTACTGTGACGTAATTTTCTATGCATCCTGGACACGTTCTTCGGAGATCAAACGGTCTGTCGATACGTTTTAGCGGTTCATGGCCAGCAGGCATT
The DNA here is from genome assembly GCA_019453355.1 of Ceratina japonica. Classification (NCBI taxonomy): domain Eukaryota; kingdom Metazoa; phylum Arthropoda; class Insecta; order Hymenoptera; family Apidae; genus Ceratina; species Ceratina japonica. Next base: position 24,156 of record SMSR01008449.1, read on the forward strand.
ACATAATCGCATTCAACGCGATTGATATTGACAATATTCGAAGAGAGGGGTCTACAGTTTTCAGTACACAATTCCCCGATTTCATTCCTGTGGTTTAAGGAGGTTTATCTGGTTAAGGAATTAACAGATGGATCACCAAAAAAAAATTTGGTAGTCTATAACAGTATACCAGAATACCTCAAAAAAATTTTTAAGTCATTTGGATACCTTAATGATGAGATATTAATATAAATATTGTTTACAATTTTACATGTAGTCATATGGAAAAGAGTGATTTCCCAAACTTCTATCGCTAATTTATTAGGTATTGACAGACAGTTTTGAATGAAACTTATGTCATATTAACCGCTTGCCGTATTTTAACGATTCTGACTCGTGATCATAATTTGGTGCCAAACATGAATATAATGTGTTCACACTCGATAATAATTTTATAGCAAAGGTGGGTATCATGAGTCATCCTTGTTGTCACAATTTCATGTTCAATGAGAATGTACAATGTCTATTATAAGTCTAAACAACGGAGGAAAGTTACATGAAAATGCAGAAGAACAGAAATTTCCCAAGCTAAATGGTACGGGAAGGGGTTAAAGAGAAACATTTAACAAATATGTTAATTGCAAATTTAGGTAGATTGGGTGACTACGAATCGAGAAATATATAAACACAACAAACGAAATCTGCATCTTTCAGCGGTAGATAACCCCCGTTATTGACATGTACGCTAGTCAAGCAAGCTCCCCTTTTCCATAATTTGCATTTAACTTGCTATGTACCAGATGAACCTCCTTAATAATCTACAATTCATGTACAAAAAAATTTTGCCTCATAGCCACAAGATTCATAATTGACACAGATTTTGATCAGTGGAGCGTCGATTAACATTCTCGTTTGTTTCGCGACGATTCAGCCCGAAATCTAGTGACAGCTGTTTTCCCAATTTTCAACGGGCAAGTATTTCCTCTCGGAGTCGAGGAACAAAAGGAGGAAAATTCAGCCCGTTCTCCCATGGCCGGCCAACGGGGCCGTGCCGGATGTTGCAGTTTCATTAGAGGAGACCAGCTGCCACGTCGAATGCCAGATAATGGTTCATAAAGAAGAGCCCCGTTATTGTCGTACGGCGATCTCGCGGTTGAAAAACCCGACACGTTGCGAAACGAGACAACAGCAGCGTCGTTTCGTGCTCCCGATCGCCTATACTTAGCGAAAATGACGCGTTCCTTACGGAGAATTCATTCTAATGACGAAACCCCAGGAAACCTTCGATCGAGTACCGCAAGAACGCGATATTTCGTAATATTCGTATTACTCCTGACTTCAACCGAATCCAATTTTCCGACTCTAATACGAGCAGAAGAAAAAAGTATTCCATCCGTAATTTAAATGAAATCCGTAATAAAAATTCATCAAACTTGGAGGAATGCCCTTTGGAATACGATTTTTGACATTTTTCATATTTCATATCCGCGACGAGGAAGGTTTGAAAAGAACAACCGAATCAATCGATGAATCCCTCACTTAATTAAATCGGATTTCCTAAAATGGGCAAATCAGCCTGACAGCACATTCGCCTCTTTCAGATATATTTAACGATTCCGAGCGGTTACGGAATAATGTAGTGACTGGATGAAATTTAAACCAGCCGAGATTGACACGCGACCTATTTGGAAATAGAACGGCTCGTCACAACGACATCTCTGCTCGTTCGATTCAGAAAACTTTCGAGAGGATCCAGGTCAACCGGGGACACATCGCATCCGGCAGGATATCGCGCGGCTGTTCCTTTTCACGATTTCCCGCCGTGCGCAAGGTCGAAACGAAAACGAAACCGAAGGGAACATCTGTCGCCGAGCTACCGTGCGCTAAGAAAATTTCTCCCGAAACCGAGAGGGAACGTTCCGCTCCGCGAGGAACGAAACAAAGAGGCGGTTCGCACGGACGGGGTGGAAATTAGCGACGGCGTGGAGAAAGCAGGGGTAAAAACGGTCTTTATAAACGTGGCGAGACCGGGAACGGCCGTTTCTAGGAGAAAAAGCCAATCAACGATTCGTCCCTCGACGGCTAGAAGCGGAAGGACTAAATAATGTAAAAAGATGAAGGGATGTCGGAGCTAAAGACCGTGGAAGAATCCTGCGCCGACCCGAAATCTGCCTTGGCAGGATCTGCAGTTCTACCCAGAAATTCGTTAACGCGATTGCAAAGCCGCATGATAAAAACGGGACAAAATGGTCGGATACTTTTTCCAGGTAGGTGGCTCGAACGGGGATTGGCAAAACCGATAATCTTTAATTCGGCAGTGTACGCACGAGCTGCGATGGAGGTTCGCGGAATCGAGCCAACTCTGGCGAATGCGTCGGACAAGGCCTGTAGGTAAGAGCTGGCAGAGGAAACTGGGAACGAAACGAAGTGAACTTGAAAACCGCGACAAGCCGTCGGGTTAAATCGAGACTCGGTAATTGATTCGTTCGGCTATCAGTCGGTTGAATTTTACTTCGCAGGATCGCATAATTTATTCGTGAACGCGGCGGACCCGGGTTGCAAGGACGATCTCTCGTGTTTCTCTAAGGGTATTTAAAATCCTGCCGGGCGTAGTAGTAGGCGAGGGAACGAGGTGAAGGAAAGGGCCCGACAAAAGGGGCGTTCCTAAACGACGAAACCAGTTTTAGGGAGCGTAAGAGTGGTAGGGCTGGGAGCCCGATGCCCACGATCTGTCGGTGGTTTCCTTTTGCTTTGTAAACCACACCACGCTTCCAGGTCACAGTGTTCTAGCAATACTTATGAACCCTTTCTCGGTTGCCCTTTTCTTTTCTGACATACATGCCATTTTCGTGAAATCGTCCTTTAACCCCGAACAACGTCTTGGCGATCGAATTACCACTAACCCTTCCACGGTTCCACCGCAGAAAAAGAATGCGTAAGCTGTCCAAAACAGAGCTATACGACGCGTAGATACCCGATGATTCATCAAACCTATAATACTAATTGATTAAAATGCAATGAAATGCATTCGATGAAAATGGACAAATATTATTTCTCCCTTTCCGTTCTTTTAACGGAGGAAAAACTGTTTTATTCGAAGCGTTTACGTCTTTCTCTGAGAATCTATCGAAGCAGAGAGAGGCCTACATCGGTGTCCGCGCAAACGCGCTCAATTATTTTCCCTGCCGGTGAAAAAGCAGCGCGCGAGTGGCGAGCCGTGACGAAATCGTTAAATCATAATCAGCCCGGCCCGTCGGTCCGCATTCGCGCGTGACTTGTCCGTATAGGTATTATTAATTGTTATCGCGTTGAATTTTCCCCGCACCTTCCACGCCTCGAATTTCCGGCCCCCGGGTTCATAAATATCGCCCGAGAAGAGAACGTACACACGCATTTGGGAAAACCTATGCGATAAACTCTATCGTTTCCAAGCGACGTCATTTTTTCTAAAGCTCCTGGGAATCGGAAAACCTGACGGACCGACGCGAAGGCTCGTCAGACGAACGACGTAAACGTGGACAAACGAGGTCGGTGGCGAGAGACACAGAAAATTGTAAACGTTTTTGCAATATCTCGTGATGCACCGAGATTACGCGAGCCGGTGAGAAAAGCGTGGCGGAAAATGGGTTAACGCAATCCCGCGGAAGGTCTCGCGATAATGAACGCGGCGTGCAACGACTTCCTTGAGATTCTCATCGACGACTCGGGACGGCCGTGGCTGCACGTATCGACTGAACGCGCTATCGTCGTGTCCGACGACGAATCTGGAAAAAATTTATCTCGCTCATAGTTGTATGTAAATTTCCACGTAGCCGCTTATCCGTTTGATACGCGCGTTATCGCCGCTATCGATCGCCGCGACTAGTCTTCCGTGAATCACGTTTATGAAAATCTGTGAGAGAGGGAAAAGCGTCGACGCTTGTTCGAGTCGAAGTAACTGAAAAATAAACGAGCTACAAGATACGGGATTGTAGATTGATTAACACCTCGTGAACATCGAATGATCGTGGTTATCAAGGCGAAACCTAGAACCGATAGTTGCTATCTCTGTTAGATAAAGAACAACTATCGCGAGTCGAGTATTGTAGGTAAGCGCTGTTCGGGGAACGATTCTACGTCTAATCGAAACAGATCGAGGATCACGGACGGAATGATTGAGAATGCACGGAGGAAGAGGCGAGTTAGAATAATCGAAGTCGACCGGACGAAGAGAGGACGCGCGGCTCCCGATCTTCTCCGAGGAGTCAAAGGGAGTCCTGTCTGCGAGGTTTAGGTCCGAGGCAAGTTTTGCGCGATACGCTCTCCTCGGCCCTTTTTGCAATTAAAAAACCGGATGGACTGGTTCCAGCCTCGGACATTCCGCAAATTCTGACCGCGAAATCGAGGAGGCAGAGGGACGAACCAGGAGGAGTGAGTTCAGGGGATAAATAGCGGGGTTAGAGATCTCTCCCTCTCTCTCTTCCTCGGCCCCCCTTCCTCGCTCGCCTCGTCCTTTTTTCTCTTACCTCTTCGTCCTCTCTGCACCCTTCGCTCCTTTCGCTCCCACGTCCTGCGCCATCGCCTCGTTTTGACTCGACGGGATAGAAAATGAAACTCGTTCTCGAACGGCCGCTATCTCGGCCTACTAGACCCTCCGCTAGAACTTGGAAGCCTCGCGTGAATTTTATTTCACGGCTGAATCAACACCGTGACGGTCTCCATTTTTTAAATTGCCCGTAGAGGGCTCTTAGAATTTGCAAAAAACGAATTTTCTAATACAAGTTAATTACGTCGGGCACAAAACCCGAGTCAAATCGACGACGGGGAGAAAGAAGACGACCATATGCGCCATAGAGCGATTACTGCTTAGAGCTAATTGATCATTAGTCGTGTTCGCCGAAAAGGAAATAGATCTGGCGCGACGGAAATTGCAACGCGGGAGAACGACGTCATATCTATTCTCTGACTAAACGAGAGCTGAATAATCTCATAAGTTCTCATAGAAAACTGATGATTTCGCTATAATTGCACAAATAAGAGGATCCTTGAAATAACTCACGACACGATTTTGCATTCAAAAATTTTGATAAGACCGTGTTTGTCTGTCGAATAGAGTGAAAAATAAGTGAGGGCACGCTGTGTAATCGGAAATCGAAATGGGTCTACCGACGCAATAGCCGGGCAAGAAACCCTAGAATAATTGCACCGGTTACGTACGTACACGTATCTTTGAGGCTNGCGAGCATCCTCGAAATAACTCACGACACGATTTTGCATTAAAAAATTTAAGACCGTGTTTGTCTGTCGAATAGAGTGAAAAATAAGTGAGGGCACGCTGTGTAATCGCAAATCGAAATGGGTCTACCGACGCAATAGCCGGGCAGGAACCCTAGAATAATTGCACCGGTTACGTACGTACACGTATCTTTGAGGCTCGCTAAACAAATTACCCGGCGGACTTTATCGAGCAACATCTGCGTTGCATAAGCCATTTTCGAGAGTTCGCACGCGACTAGTCGAGGCAACGATCGCTTCCACGCGATCCACCTTACCTTTATTTAAATGAACGGATTTAGTGACCATTCACGTTCGTCCAGATGGAAATTCGGAGTCGAAATCGAGTCGAGGGTATGGAGAAAAAAATCGTTTTACTCCAACAATTGGACTGCAGGAAAAAATAATAACTGGCTATGTGCAACGGTCGAGCGAGAGAGAGAGAGAGAGAGAGAAGAGGGTATATACAAAGTTAATTGGACCTGATATTTCAGCCCGGATGGGAACGTCGGCCCAACCTGTTTCCTTTGTCTAGTCGCTCGCCTATACGACACGTTCATTTTTTCAACTGTTTCCTAATTTTCACGGTAATTATTCTCCTAACTGCGCGATATATAGCCGCTCGAGTCCCATCGTTACGTTTAATTATCATTAGACTGTCGACGTCCATGCAGATGCCTATTCTTATAAATAGAATTAAAGAAACAGAACGCGTCTATTTTCTTCTCTAAATATAAATTATATCTTTTACTTTCGATATTTTGCACGACTATAAAATTCTCTGACCGCTAAAAAACGAACTGTCCTCTATTTTATAAACGATATAACGTGGATCGCAGCACATCGATTAGATAAAATGGTAGACCGACTACGTTTGCATTGAAACTCAACTTGATGAAAATGCAGCGCGCGTGGTGATTGTTGTTAGAGAAAGGTGCACTCTGGTCACGAGTCCACGCAGATGATAAACTGCCTGTGCTCTGACAAAACTTAGAACCTTTCCTCTAGCAGAGAAAGGCGTTTCGAACGTACACTCCTGTTCATAACTCACTGGACAGTTAGTGAAAAACACAGTTGAAGAAAATATAACAAGACGGTCATTTGATACGCTAAAACAAAATGTATTAAGAATTCTACTATGCACTGAATACTCGTCTATCGGATAGCAATTATGATTTCAGTAGAGAAGCACGTGCATACAGCCAAATGTCAATCATTTAGCAATTCCACTTTACTCGAAAACAAACGATTACGGTTATCCCGTTAGATCGCCGGTAATGAATTCGCNTTTCTCTAAATATAAATTATATCTTTTACTTTCGATATTTAGCATGACTATAAAATTCTCTGACCGCTAAAAAACGAACTGTCCTCTATTTTATAAACGATATAGCATGGATCGCAGCACATCGATTAGATAAAATTGTAGACCGACTACGTTTGCATTGAAACTCAACTTGATGAAAATGCAGCGCGCGTGGTGATTGTTGTTAGAGAAAGGTGCACTCTGGTCACGAGTCCACGCAGATGATAAACTGCCTGTGCTCTGACAAAACTTAGAACCTTTCCTCTAGCAGAGAAAGGCGTTTCGAACGTACACTCCTGTTCATAACTCACTGGACAGTTAGTGAAAAACACAGTTGAAGAAAATATAACAAGACGGTCATTTGATACGCTAAAACAAAATGTATTAAGAATTCTACTATGCACTGAATACTCGTCTCTCGGATAGCAATTATGATTTCAGTAGAGAAGCGCACGTGCATACAGCCAAATGTCAATCATTTAGCAATTCCACTTTACTCGAAAACAAACGATTACGGTTATCCCGTTAGATCGCCGGTAATGAATTCGCGGCCCGTTGCGATGAAACAAGAAACTGGCCGTACAATTATCGAGGCGTAACGTGGAACACATCGCGGGCCCACCTGGTGATTCCTAATTTATTTTTCCCGCGAACTGGCAGCGAGCAGGTCCGTTCTCCGTCGTCAGCAAGAAACACGGGGGAACCTTCGTCGACCTGACCGCGAACCGTGACCAATCGGAATCGCAGAAATCCGCTTAGTATCGCAGGCTAGCGCGGCTCGCAGCAGAGAGATAGAGAGTGAAACCGACGCGGCGGTAGCCTTTGGAGCACCTCTGCCACGGTGAACACGAAACGCGGTCGTCGCGATAGAGAGCCGATTACGAAAGCTGGCGCGCGTTGCAACACGCGGCGCAGGCCTAGGCCTAGGTCTGCAACTACGGTCTTCGGGGATAGATAGGAATCTGGAAGCGGACAAAGCCTACGATACGCTGCGCTGAAACTAGTTCTCAACCGGAGAAACTGCACTGCTAATCGCGCAGATATCGAACTAATTTTTTATAAACTACTTATCACTGATAAATTACAATGACTTATCACTGACAAATATACTGATCATCGCGTTAAAAGTGAATTGACGAAACTGAAGACTTCCGACACAATGTAAAATCTATTTGTAACTGACGAGAACATTGTTATGTATAAGCTTATCTGATGAACTGTGTCACTGGTATATGAACCAAAAACTGAAACCACGGTTTTATTTCCGTGGCTCCATTTATACCGGTCTAACAATATTAAAAGTACTGAAAAATTAGGTCTTATAAACGTGCAGAGTCGACCTAGATTTACTTTTCTTAATCGACATCACATATATTCTGCGCTGGATAAACAAGCGAACGGTCTACTATAAAAAGATAAACAAAATTAGGGATCAACTTTTCCGTGAAAAATATCATTAGAAAGGTAATAGTTTGAGCGTGACACGGGCTCTCGGTCTTTTGCCCACGCCATCGTACTCTGGCCTATTGTGCCCGTTCCGTTCCCCGTCCAAGTATACGTTCCCTGACGCGCGTGCATATAAGTGCATACGTAGCAACGTGTTTGCCCGTTGTCGCGATTAATCACTGCCCACGTGGTTGCCCCCAGTGAAATCGACCACCTCCTCCACGGTGCTTTTCGTCCGCGAAACCTCGTTGTTCGGGGTGTACCTTCCGTCATAAACGTCCAGCGTTTCTCTTCGCGAGTGATACACGGCGCGATCGGATCACCATAGGTGGCCGTAGATCGCTTCTCTAAAAGAACGAAGTTGTAAGCTACTTTTACGTGTAGTTTCAGACCACTGGCCATAGTTATTTTCAAAACTCACATATGATGTCATGCTATGCACAGTACTCATCGATTCCCGAGTCGGTATTTCAGCTTTCCTGCGGTCTGAAATCTAAAGGTTAAAGAACCCTTGCGAAGCGTTAACGAAGGCGGCGCGCGAACCATCCACTTTACGGTCCGGTAAACGTTCAGTAATCGCAATTACCCTCCTCGAAATTGCAATCTCGATCGTCGAAGACGAACCGTCGAGACCACCTGAGGTAATGGGGCCTATTATAGGGTCAATCTGGTCCGCAAACCCTATCTAGATTCCCTGCATATTCTCATGTCGACCAACCTTCCGGAAACAAGTGTAAAACGCCAGTGAAAAGGATCAGGAATAAAACGATGGAAGGCGCGGCAGATTAATAACAATTACTACGCGATTTTTTTAATTACACCGGAACAAACCAGTTTTCTGTCGAACGAGTAAAAGAGACGCGTTAATTAGACGAAGGGAGGGACGACGCGACGTCCTTCGACCATGGGACACCCGTTAGAGAAAACTTGTTGCACGGGGAAGAGCAGGGCTCGAAAAGGGCTAATATTGATCCAACAACTGGTCATGCTCAGCCCGTGCATCGCGGCGAGCAGTACCGATACACTCTTGCCTGGTTCCACGTCGAAGGAATACAGATTTATTGATCATTAATGCGATCGCGAGATCATCGTTTCGACATCTGGCGATTGTTCGCCTGCTCTTTCCCCTCGATGACTAACGGTACAACCGCGGTCGTGTCAAACAATGGTGAAATACTNAGGGCTAATATTGATCCAACAACTGGTCATGCTCAGCCCGTGCATCGCGGCGAGCAGTACCGATACACTCTTGCCTGGTTCCACGTCGAAGGAATACAGATTTATTGATCATTAATGCGATCGCGAGATCATCGTTTCGACATCTGGCGATTGTTCGCCTGCTCTTTCCCCTCGATGACTAACGGTACAACCGCGGTCGTGTCAAACAATGGTGAAATACTTGGATTGTGTACAACGTCTAAGGCGTTAGCTGTGAGGCCATGGAATTACGCGAATCGTAAGCACGTCCTAGCAGTGTGTATAAGGTTGTTACTCATCGTAATCCCTGGTTTCTACGAAACCGATTGTTCCCTTCCCTTTCCCTGCGTTCGCCGGCTAATCGCGAGCGGAATCGGGTCGGTTCGATGGAAAATCTTTCCATTCTCAAATGATAAATTGCTTTCTGAATGCGAACGCAAGATAGCGACCGTCCTAGAAGCCCAGTTGAAGAGGACTCGAGAACGTCTCTCGGATTCTCTCGCCAATCCCGCGAGATTTACTGGTCTCGGCACAATCGGGCCAAAGGTCTATCAGATACGCGATCCAGTCAAAACTTTGACGAATTACCCGCGAAATCATGAAGCTAGGGCACTTTACGTAGCGAACCCGATGCAACGATGTCTGCCGGCGAGCTCGGCGTAGATCGATATTCCGCGCGATAAGATCGTCCAGTAATAGGAAAAGCCAGAAGCGTCGCCGGTGAAAAATTACTCCGCGATAAGACGACCAACGAATTCTGTAAGGTAAAATCGAGCAGTGAATACACGTAGCGTCTTACAAATCGGTGAAAATTTGTCAAAGCCGCGATCCGATCACAAAGGGATACGATGATCGACCCGTTGTTTCTCAACTTTCCGCCTACGTACTCGAGAATTTTTCCGAAGAAAACCTGGACGAGTCACGATCGTGGCGGCGCGCAAGGCGAACTCGCGGCCGAGCTCTAGGCTCGAGCTTTCTAACCACGCTTGCGACATCGCATCGACTAAATGCGAACAGCGTTTTTGTAGCACCGCTCATGGNATGGAAAATCTTTCCATTCTCAAATGATAAATTGCTTTCTGAATGCGAACGCAAGATAGCGACCGTCCTAGAAGCCCAGTTGAAGAGGACTCGAGAACGTCTCTCGGATTCTCTCGCCAATCCCGCGAGATTTACTGGTCTCGGCACAATCGGGCCAAAGGTCTATCAGATACGCGATCCAGTCAAAACTTTGACGCATTACCCGCGAAATCATGAAGCTAGGGCATTTACGTAGCGAACGCGATGCAACGATGTCTGCCGGCGGGCTCGGCGTAGATCGATATTCCGCGCGATAAGATCGTCCAGTAATAGGAAAAGCCAGAAGCGTCGCCGGTGAAAAATTACTCCGCGATAAGGCGACCAACGAATTCTGTAAGGTAAAATCGAGCAGTGAATACACGTAGCGTCTTACAAATCGGTGAAAATTTGTCAAAGCCGCGATCCGATCACAAAGGGATTCGATGATCGACGAGTTTCGACCCGTTGTTTCTCAACTTTCCGCCTACGTACTCGAGAATTTTTCCGAAGAAAACCTGGACGAGTCACGATCGTGGCGGCGCGCAAGGCGAACTCGCGGCCGAGCTCTAGGCTCGAGCTTTCTAACCACGCTTGCGACATCGCATCGACTAAATGCGAACAGCGTTTTTGTAGCACCGCTCATGGGAAACGTTCCTCTCGCCCGCCTCCGCGGCCACTTCTCGCTCCACGGCTCGCGGAATAAACCGACTTTTCCTACTCCCAACCCGCCCACGTGCCACCGCCGATAAGCTGAAGAAACTTTGCACTGATACCTTTTACCTGCGGAATTTCAATTTTATCTCGCACAGGTATATATACGCGAATCATCGTCGCATTAAACTTAATTAGGAGTCACGACACGTCGTGATTTACATCTCGACTCGTTTTGCATGCATGCAGAATTAAAATTTCTTCGAAACCGTCACAGTTAACTTTTTGTTAAAACAGATAATTCGTAGAACATAATCCAGCACATTGCAATCCTATTACATATTAAAGAGAAAAAACGGAACTTGCTAATTCGGAGGACGCGTAATTTAGAGGCCAACGGTTTTAATGAGCAAATTTATTCGGAGCCGATCCGTAATAATTCTTGCCAGCCAAACGGAGAAACTGGAGAGCCGGTCTGGAAAGACACCGGCTTGCCGAAACTGAAACCGGCAACCTTTACCTTCACTTCGGTTCGCCGGTTGTTCCACTCGTTTCATTCACGAATTTCACTTTCACGGCCACGGCCATGGCCACGCGATTCGCGTCGCGACGAGATCGCCCCCGCTTCGCTACGTTTCGTGTTTCGTCTCGAGAACCCCGAACCGGACTCTCTCGGCCCGGCGAGAAAAAATAAACTCGCCGGGAGAGACGCACGGTGGCTCGCGGTTTTCCGCCGCGACCTAATTAAACGATTCGCACCAGACGGAATCGAGTGTGTCACGTGGAAAACAAAGCGACCTTTCCGAATCGCGCTCGTGTGCGGTTTATACGCACGCATACAACGTTCAACAGCTGTTTCGTTCTAATAATAGCTGTGTATCATTTATTATCACGATGCGATCGATTACTATTCCTTCTCCTATCACTATTTTCATTCAGACGTCTATCCGATCGCACGCAGACATCGAGCCTCCGCGCACGTAGACTTTAGTCGCGATCCATTACAATAGACCACAGATAAAATCTGCTAATGCTCGCCACGTATAGAAAAAGTCACAGACGTATCTATCAGATGACTCAACTCTTGTTTTGTCACGCGAATGAAATTCCGATCGGTCGTTGTAATTAGATTGACTGTTTCATTTTCTGAGCCGAGGCGGTGCGAGGTTCCAGAAATGGTAACGAAGACACGAGGGGTCGGTGATTAGCGTGGCGTAGTCGTCTGGTTATCTCCGAGCGAAGATTAACGAGCGACGAGCTGAATTCGGGCCGATTATTTGGATGCATTCGAGCCGCGATAAGACGATTGGAAGGACACCCGGTCGTTCACCGATTACAACACGAAAAATACCACGACCGGTCGACCCAGCCGCAGCAGGAGCCGTTTCTCCTCGCAGCCATGAAAATATTACATACCAGAAGACTTGCATAGAAGGATCGCACGAGCTCGATTGCAATTTCAACTCTGTTAAAACACAATTTCTATTCAGTGCACGCAACCAATATTCAAATCTATTAATAAACGAGTACCTAGCAATGAACAGAGTAAATAGAGTAAAATGTAATATTAAATCACTATCCATTTCAAATATCCGATGAACGCTTGAAAAAAGTGTATGAGCAGTGGATAAACGTAGCAGTTCTATGCATGGAATCATAAATACGATAGAGCCACCGTTAAACGTGAATCCATATACTGGTTTCCACGGTGACTGATACCGCGAATCTACCGATACCGTGAAATTTATTTTACAGCGAGAGCTAACGATCTGGTTCGAATCGGGCGTCAATTATTCGCGACGACCGGAGGTACTTACTCGAGACGATTTCGATAAATACGCCTATCGGCCGATCAGCAAGATAAATAGACCGATTCCAGGAGAAGTATAATAACGGCAGGAAAATGTTTCCTATTACATTATTCAAACGGGACGATTCCCGAAAGCGAACGCTACTTGCAGCTATACGTTCGTTTGACGGAAAAAGTTCTAAAAAGAGTTCGACGAGATAGGTTCGTCAGTAACCAGATAATCGTTATCGAAGTCAAACGCGACTATCTCTAGGCGAACGATTAACCCGAACGAAAAAAAACACACAATGTTGCTCGAGGATTCCAGGTGTAATTTAGCGAGGCAGAGGAGTAGCGGACTGTGATCGCGATTTAACACTCGCGAATAAATGTCTGTAGGTGAGATAAACGCGACGAGTTGCTAAAACAGCGCGGCCTGAGAAGCGGCCGCGGAAAATACGAGTGAATAAAAAATAAACATGCCATCCTCTCCGATAAACCGTGACTTAAAATATTATTATCTGACAGAGCGCTCATAGTCGCTTCCCTGGCAATCTGAAACTTGACGTTCCACATTTTGGAACAAGATCAATATTACTCAGCGAGAGCTTTGTTCGTCTCTTTCCTCGGATGCATATCTCCTCTATGCAGAAAATAACCGGGCAGACGAACGAGAGAAAGCGAACACGAATCCATCGCCAGAGACGAAAATATGTAGGTAACGTTTTCCCTACTTGGGAAAACTTGTAAATAATAAAGAAAACTTGTAAACTTGACGGGCAAAGTACGATAGGATAATAGGTTGGCTGGTCGGAATGGTTCTGTCTATACCTACGTTTTGTCTGTACAAATCGAGTTTAGTATCGTACGAAAGAACCGTTAGGGTAGTAAAATTTTATTGCGTTTCCTTTACCATCGAAATCAAATGCGCGATTGCTAATCGTGGCGAAGAAAACTGGTGAACGTGCGTAAAGCGAGCTGTTAAAAGACAGGTTTTCGAATATTTTTTCTGTGCTACAAAGGTAATTTATAAATACTGTAAGATTCCAAGTCTGGAATAGTGCTGATAATATTCTAAGCATCCATTGTTATATCGTTAATTATATGGGTAAAAGAAGACTACATAGATAACTTCAATTTGAAGTAGAAACTTTCAAACATTGTGGAAGACTGCATAAATTAACTACTTAAAGTACACATGTACTTTTTATCCTACACAAATATCCAGAAAAAGAAAAAGGTAAACATATTTATCCTTGTATGTAAAAGCGTGTCTCACTTTGTTTCATTCGTGTATAAAATAATAAAATAAGTATTTACAGTACGTTTCGAGGATCTTGTTTATGAAAGAAAGAAAGTGAACGTTGTATACGTTTCTTCATATTCCTGAGAAACGCTTCGGAACAGAAGTTTTCGGCGGGTAGCAACTGTACGGGGACCGAAATACCGCGTCGTCTCTAGCGTGATAAGCTCTCGTAGGGAGAGAACCAAGCATAGAGGGACGTAATGGAGGAAGAACGAAGCTTCGTGAGGAAGAGGGAACCGAGGAAAAGAGAAAGAGCGAAAGAGGGAACGAGTTGGCAGGATCTACGAACGTATAAACACGCCGCGCACACAGATCGAACGCAGCCACGGTTGTCGGTCTCGTAACCGCGGTACAACGACCCCTGGCCTCCTGTCGAACGCGCCTTCTCACTAATTGCGATATCCCCACCGATCCCTGATACGCGACATGTTTCTTCAACGTCAAGGTTCTCCGACTGATAATGCCACATTTTAGTTGCATGTTTGGCGGAGTTACGTATAGCACACGCTCTCGCGTTACTGTTTCAAGTTCGTCTCTACGAAAGGACGCATAACAAACTCGTCGGAAAAACGTAGCTACGGAAAAATGTAAATACGTAGGTATATATACGTGTACGCGATCAGTAGTTAAATGGTCAAACTCACCATTGCACGAGTACGAGTACATCCGACTCATGGCTTTAACCGAAAATAAACACGGGCAAGTACCGATCGCCGTCAGTGAGTGACAATGTGTATGTGCGGCCAAAATACAATGACCTGGATGTATATAGACCTGAAATAAACTTACAAGAAAGAGGAAAAATGCGATATTCATACGACCACGGTAGTTAGACGGGATTGTATTGAAAAATTCAAGAGATCGCAATTACGTGACTGCTTATTTTGGTCAGTTGCAAGCTCGGAAGAGAGATATATACGGATAGGTCTCTCTGGTTCGTTCCGCCTATTGCTCCCTTCCTCGAGGCGTTCGTCGAACCACAAGAGAAAGAGAAAAGAGAGAAGAAGCTGTCTCGCTCGCTCACCTGTCAGAACTCTCGGAGCTGTCGTATCGATCGGCGCACCGCTTCTTGCCGCAAGGGCCGACGAGGGTGTCCTCGGCCATCCTAACTTGTCCCTTAAAAGGGCTGCCCTGATGCCTGTTGGCGAGGAGGCCATTTGCAGTAGCACCAGCGGCACCAGCATCACCACCGCCAGAAGCAGGAACAGCAGCAGCGGCAGCAGCAACACCACCACCACTACTACCACGATCACTACTACCATCACTAACTATGCGGTCCGTCGTGTTTTGTGTCGCGTCCTCGGCTCCGTCACCGCCGGCCTCGCTCCTCTTATCGCAACCGAGGCGATTCACTTTTTCTAACGCGTGCTCGTCCCTGTTCCTGTCCTCTGTACGACGGCACTCGTTCATTTCGCTCGCACCCGCGCCGTCCACTTTCGGAGCATCCGCGTCGAGGAAAACGGTGGTCCACAATCGTCGCCCGTCGCCGACCAGACAGCTAGCAGCATTGTCATCGCGCGTCCCCGTCGCCGTCACCATCGCGGTCGCGTGACCGGTCATCGCACCACCCTCACCACCACTGTTACCATTATTGTTATTATTAGTATTATTATAATTATTATTACTGCTACCGTTACCATTACTATTACTATTATCGCCCTCGATCATTCCATTTTTCACTGTCTTTATTACATCGAGCCGAATACCACCGCGATATTCTTTCGATGCACTCTTCTTCCTGTTCGTTCGTATCTCGTCGTCTTCTTCGTCTAACTCGTCGTCGTAGTCGTCGTCGTCGTCGTCGTCGTCGTCGTCGTCGTCGTCATCTTCGTCGTCGTCTTCTTCCTCGTAATCCTCGCTGATCGGTGACGTGAACGGAGTAACACACATCGTGTCTACGCAATCACTCTCGTTTTTGCTAGCGAATTGATGATGGTGATTCCCGAGGTGATGGTTAGAGTTGTACACGATGACGCCACCACCATTGTTGTTGTTGACACCGTTAGCGTTTGCATTGCCGGGATATCGGCGTAAAAGGTGAGAATTACGACGCGGGGGACGGTGTTGTTGCCTGTGATAAGGATGATTCTCGAACAGCGGGCCGTCTTCGCGGATACGTCTCGCGATATCCTGACCCACGCTGAAGGACGTCATAGAAGACGAGGCGTCCTGACGTTTGTGCCGTTCCCTCGTCAAACGAAAATCACTGTCCCCCAGGTCGGCGGCCGCGTCTTCCGCGGACGGACCGTCTGCCATCTTGTAAACGAATCGACGAGCACTACTGGTTGGCAGAGGCCCTATGGCACGAGCACGGGCCGCGCCACCGATAGCTCGCTTGTACGGCCCGGCACGGCTCACTTAACCCTTCTTTTCTCAACCGTGCAAAACCACCGCCACCTCTCGCCGACGGCAACCCACTGGCGTCCCCCACTACCCGAGCCGCCGACGCCTGCTCGCGAACCAAAACGACCGTGCCCGAAGTCCGGCGGAATCGAGCGATCCTACACGAACGCGATACTAGCGACACGAAAATTACTTTCACGATTAATATTTCCCGGGAAAACTTCAATGATCTGCATACGGAAGACTCGTGGACCTGGTGACAATTGGGAAAGAAATTTTGTACATCGAATTTGCAGACAAGTTTTATTTATTCAGGAAAAAATCAACATTTCTATCTGACAATCCGAAAAGGTATTTCAATACTGTAACGCCATCATATGAGACGCTTATAAATATGAGCACCATCGGATTTATGCGCGTTGTGGAATGTGATTCCAAATGATAAACTAATAATTGTTTAGCGTGAATTGTACAGAGGCAGTTACGAGAGTCAATTACGCAATGTATTAAATCCTAATTAGAAGCTTCTGTACACGGGTATTTACATGATACATAAGTACAAGATATTCAGAAACCTTAGGAGTAATTCTTTGCTACTTTCATTTAAAATTTACTGGCCGTATTATTCGTAATTAAACTCGTGGATTAGTGTTCTGGGCCAAGTTACAAATGTAGTAAAACTATCAAATTAATCAGTATCAAATAATTCTGTGAATGTGCGATCGTTTTAGCGACTTTGTCATCGACCTAAATGTGTATTGCGGAATGTGCTTACTCGAACGCGTTGCTGTACAAAAGCGCTAGTTTCGAGCGTGATATCGAGCTCAAATAACTAGAAACTTAGAATCTACTTAACGATAAAATAAGTGTGAAGTCCGATCGCATAGGCACAAAATAGGCACTTTAAATGTCTCTACAGATGTTGAAATCTGCAAAAGTCATAAAGGTCCCCGTTTACTATGAACGCTTTTTGATTTAGTCGGAAACCCTTTGAGCGTTTAGTCAGTTTCCATAACGTTAGATAATGAAAATTAAATAAAAAGAAGTAATACTAATCTAAATTTATACATACATATATTATCCTGCGCTAGCAATCATCTTTTACATCAATAATAACGTAAAGTAAAAGACGAGAGTCAAACAGTCATCCCTGTTCTTATAACTTTCTTTTCTTCAATCGTGAACGATTTTAATTATACTAAGGATACTTTTCTTTACTATAGTATAAAATCTTAATTACCTTAAGACGAACTCGATGACAACGTTCCGTTTGTTATTGTCATTTCTCGATACGTAGAGTTTGAACTGATAGGTATACCGGTATACATAGCAAACCCACTGTTCGTACACAGTAGTACTTTCAATTGTTTGCGCTTGTGTCAGTAATTGTTGATGTTCAATAGAATTTCGTCGGAAGACGAATGATTCGTCGATCATTTTAAATCCTGCTAAAAATTATTACACTGCGCATTAAATTTAAGTCGTTCTGCATATTTTCTTACAAAACGAGACAGATATCAATGCGCTTTCTATCACGAAATATTTAATACTTGCTTTCATTGTATTGAAAAAAAAACTTTGTATATACAGCGATAATGGACAGATAGACCTTGACACTCATATGAATGTTCCAAAGCTTTAAGTCGATCAAATATCGATCAGCTTTTTACTAAATATTGTATGAAACTTCATATATTCTTTCCAACTACCGTTTACACGGTTAAACGTTAAACTTCGAAAAAGAGCCATCGATGGATTTGCTAAAGACGATCAGTCTCAACAGTCTTGTCAATATTTTCTGCTTCTTCTTGAAGGTTCATAGACAAGCGCGAAGTATTCGCTAGCTCTGACAATAGAAACTGCTCGTTATTTTCGCCAGGACTCCTCGAATGCGACTTGAATATTTTATTCCCACTCGTGCTCCTAGACAACCTCTGTGCCAACCTATCTCTCTTCTGTTTTTGGCTCTCCGTTCTCAATTGTGAATATTCGTTAGTAGACGTAATGCTGGCACTCGACGAACTGTCTGTACTAATAAGATCATCCTCCATAGCACTACCAACGCTCGTTGCTGGTTCGAAAGCTATACTCGATCGCGCTGATTGCGCAGTTCGTTGTGAACTGCAATCCGCAAGGCAAAAAATCATTTCGTTTCTCCTCACAAAAAGAAAGTCTGATCCCAATTAGTTTATGAATCAAACGATCTTTTATCGAGTAGGGACTCTTATTTATGCATACCTTGGCAAGTACCGCCCATCACCGTTGCTGCCAGCCGACACACCAGTGGTTATAGGAATAGGAGCACTGGTCGAAAATACATGTCCGTTCCGCGTGTGTTCCATGCCAGGAACGGCAACAGGAGCACTGGGAGGTGGCGGTCCTGTATTAAATATGCTCTGTACGTGAGGTCTCTTTTCCGACTTCATCGACGTCAGTGTCATCTGTTCATCTGCCTCCTCCTTGATCACTCCGATCCTCATCGAACCTCCTGCGTCTACTAGAATTTTTTACGCATGTTAAACACGATCGTACGATTAATTGTTTCGATAACTTGGAAGCAAACTGTTAAACATACCGATTGCACGATTCTGTAACGACGCTGCAGAACTCGACGAAGCGAGCCTTCTAGGCGTCTTAGTACCACTTGATACACCACTGTCTGGCCTGTCCTCTTTGCTGAACAATCGTTTCAGAACGCTGGTCACGCTGTTAATTCTCGTTAGGGAGCCTCCTATGTTACTCGGAGTTGAACCTCCGCTCAGAGTACGATCCCGCGTACTTACTCTACTAGCACTTCTACAATAGGTATTAAAAGACACAGATAAGGAGTTTAAAAAAAGAGATATTATCGCACAACATTACTCCGGAACAAACCTTGACATTTTGCCGTGAGCGGTGAAATGTATACCGGAAGCGGCATCATCTGCTATTTCGCTGTTAAACTTTTGGTGATAATCGTTCGCCATTTCATCGATTCTGACCGAGGATGGTTGAAGTTCTTGTTGTGCCGCGGATAATTGAATTCCAGCCGTGGATGGTTGCGGGTGTTCTTCGCGCAAACCCTTCGACGCGGCTGTATACGGAAGTTCAGCGGGAAATACATCGTCCCAATATTGATCGCGGATCAATTCCGGATGCTCGTGATGCATCTCGTCGACAATTAGATAGCTCACCTATTGAAAAAAGCACACAGAACGTTGACAACCTGAGGAGAAAATTCGCTGAGGCGATTCTATCGAGAAATGCGTTACCTGTAGATTTCTATCAATTATCCAATTGACCTCGAAGTCATCGTCATCCTCGCCAAACGGATTGATCAAAGTCTCGGCTACTTTCAGCCAACCCATGTAGAAAAAGAACTGCAATGTCGTGAATACTGGGAAGTAGAGATCGATCTTCAACGCCTTAGATTTCGACGAATCCTGCACCCACTGCCGACCCATCACGGTCGATAAAAAGTACGTGTACACAGCCAACGTAACCACCTACAGCAACAACACGGAAAAACAGAGAGACATTGTGATTAACCGTTCGAATAGGTGTGGTTGAGTCCTTGTACGCTATTACTCCGTGCGTCTGACGTGCCCACCTGAGTGTAAACTAAAGGAACGCTAATGGTATCGTAGTGCATCAGGTTACCGCAGAGACCGCGGAACTTGTTTAACTCGTCTATCAACGTCTTCACGGCGAAGTCGTCGCGAATGCGACCTTCCTTCCTCGCTCGCGTCACGATGCTCGACGCCCATACTATCGGCAACCAGTGCTTGCTGGGTTTGGGGAACTTC
This sequence comes from Ceratina japonica, assembly GCA_019453355.1. NCBI lineage: Eukaryota > Metazoa > Arthropoda > Insecta > Hymenoptera > Apidae > Ceratina > Ceratina japonica. The sequence goes on from SMSR01008449.1 coordinate 44,270, forward strand.
GAGTTCAGGCTCTCGAATATCACCAGCTCGTTCTCCAGCAGCAGACCGGCCTCCACAAAGTGTTCCAACGTCGGGAATCGCTTCTTAACCCGCGGCGAAACCATCGCCAGTACCAGCGTTAAGCAAANACTCTCGAATATCACCAGCTCGTTCTCCAGCAGCAGGCCGGCCTCCACAAAGTGTTCCAACGTCGGGAATCGCTTCTTAACCCGCGGCGAAACCATCGCCAGTACCAGCGTTAAGCAAACGCACACGTACCTGGAGAACGAAAAGACATTCTTCTTAGAAATCAAGATTCACGTATCTTTGTACGCTGTTGGCATGTACCTGACGATGGTTCGGCGCATTAATCGACCTCTCTCGTCGTTGCCATGAATGGTGGCGGACACGAATACCGCGATTGAATCCGGCCAGGGTATTACCATGTATTGATTCCACCATCGGGTCATGACGATACTGACATAGAAGCCCAATACGAAAGACAGCGGTATCAGATCGTTGTACTCGTTGCAGTAGGCTACCACTGCCTCGAACGTCTTTTTCTGCTCGTCGTCCAGCAAGAATCGGTATATACTCGAGAGCGAGTAGTAAATGAAGAGGAAGAGGGCCAGATCCAGCCAGACGAGCTTGTATATGCTTGCTCGCCATCTGAAAACGTCCAGTAAAATGTAAGGAAAAATTTCGGAACATGACACACGTAGGTAACAGATTCTTAAAATAAACGAGATAACGCAGAGTTTTTGCTCGACCAAAAATAGACGTAACGCCGAAAGTATTTATTGCAGGTAATTGTCAGATCGATATCGTCCAGTATCTTAAGGCTCGATTAAATCCAATAAAATTTCATGATAATACTGTGGTTCGACTATAAAGTCGATACGTCCGTCCGCCTAATCACGGAAATGCGTTGCAAATTGGAAACATTCCAATCGTCAAGTCACAAGATCGTTTTTTCTTACATTCATCGAGTTTCGCGACTCGAAAGTATCTTATAATTGCACCGTCCTTGGATTTGACAATTAGTATCCGCGTGACGAAGTCTCGCACAATTCCTCATTGTCTCCACACGCTATTATATTATTACTACGCAATCGGAATATGTAACATCTGAGAACGACTAAAGAGAAGGAATACGTGTGGATCGATTCATAAAAGTGAGCGACGGCCAGGATTTGCACGCTGCTGACGTTAAAATACGATCTATGATTATACGTGTACTTATGCCATTATACATACTGTATTTTTGTGCATGACACACGATCGCGAAATATTCTTAAACGCGAAATGTACGACAATGCTGCGTCCACACATAGATAAAGGTCGCTTGGATCGTTAAAAAGTATTATGTATTTATCGCGATTAACGTTCTAGTAACGAGTGGAGTAAGACAATGCGATGTGAATATTCAATTACGATGAAAACAAAAAGACCCACGTATGCACTTTTGCATTAAAGGCCGAACACTTTAGTAGAGTCGGCCGGAAGTGAAAGAAAGTACTGCCGATGACTAACGGTTACTTCAAAGAACTTAGAACGCCGATTGCACGTGACGAACTCGAAGCATTGCGAGTTTATTGCTTCCGGGCGCGAATAAAACGTAATTAAACTAATAATAGAAAGGGGTCAACGACAATGAAGTGCACACAGCAGCATCGAAGAGTGCATTAAAGAGAGAAGGAATTATTCGTGCGCGAAGTTCATGTATAATTACAGTTTTCGATTGGGAAAAGAAGTATAACTTGTGCGATGACTAGACCGCGGGTTTCTAGGGCAGTAAAATCAATGAGTCATAATAATATTAACGCGTATGATGAAAACGGAGAAAATTGGTGAGTCTCGTCGTTTCTGATCAAGCACAAAGTGGCTGTATTTCCTCTTGACATCCTTCGCGTGCGCGTCCAACACGTGCGAGATTTTAATCAGAATTCTTCCGCATTCACGGAACTGTGACATTTAACAAATTTTTAGCGTGGTATCCGATAATTGCACGTCATTCTGAATCGTCGCCTATTAGAACGGATTGCGACAGATTAAACAGAGCGCTAGTTTCTGGAAATCGATTGTTTACCCTGTAGTGCACACTCAACTCGAATAGTGAGTACACGCGACGAAGGTCTGACGACATCGTTCGAATACCTGGACGTAAATTATGATTTCTACAAACATTGACTTGAAAGTCAGCAGCTGAAAATATTCTGTATCTAGTAATTTTCGTATAGTCGGACGACGAAGTATAATATTCGACCTCGCGTCGAACTATGTATACGTGCAGAATAAAAACGCGGGCACCGCGTTTTGCCATTTGACCAACGCGTGCGAATCGAGCTTACCTTAGGAGTAATTTTAGAAAGCAACCGAGACCTCTGCAGGTAGCGACTTCGGCAGTGTAAGTGACCGTCATATCTCTCGCGATACACCTGCGGTTGCGCACAGAGAAACGGCATAACAAATTCCGACCGCCTTTTCCACAAGATCACGTCGATGCGCTTCTCGTCGAGTCCTCGCCGAGAGTCATCTTTCCCGATACCGCATATCGCATCCTCTCCTACCGGATTATTGTTAGCAAGACACTGTCGGGACGCGATCACTGCTCGTGGGTATTAATTAAATCGTCCTTATCTCCGGGTTGTTCTCTCTCGGTGATAGACGGCCAGACAAGAAGGCTGCGAAGGTCATCCTCAATGCGCTTTTACACAACGTCTCTGTCTCTCAATTACGTAATTTGTGGCAATCGTTTCGAAATGAACACCGCGCTTACTCAATGAAACTGTTCGTTTCCCGTTCGCTCTTCGGAACTCACTGTCTCGATCAGTGCATATCACAAGATTTTGATCGTCCACACAGCATCGAACTTGCCGATCAATGCCAGCTTTCAGCGAGTACACTCCGTCCGCCCTTTTTCTTCCTTTGATAAAAACGTTGTTTACTTTCGTGAAGAGATTAGGATTCTTTCATATATTATCTTCCGGCGATAACGCGTTACGTTGTATACTGTTATACTTGTTTGAAATTTCTATTGTTACGAGGCTTTTAACGTGTTATCGATAATCGAGAAACACTTCAACGGCTCCTTTTGCCGAAGCGCGTGTTCTCCGAAAAGTCTCAGCGTCCTCGAGTTCCCTTCTCTTTCTCGACACTAAAAACACTTGCGGTTTCTATTCGTTTCGGGGAATTCCACAGGTGGATCTACACTTTTCGTAGTATCGCAGACAACGACGATCAACGATTATTGACGATGATTCACTCACGCTCGTAAAATGCATAATCTGTAGTTTATAACGCCAATTTCCGTTACCATTCGTTTCTTATCTGGCATAAATACGCGTAGAACTCGCAGTCAGTGAAAAGTTAAAAAAAAAAGCACGCTTGAGCGTTCGAACTTCGTCTGAGATTTCGTCTGTTTCAGATACAATTCGCGCGGGATTGCAATAAGATGAACAAGTGTAAATGTCAATATCTTCTAACGTAAGAACGGTTCACCGCTCGATCAACACTGTGCGATACTGTCGCCTAAACATGAGCTCCGCTGACGGTCTCTGCTAACTAGCGAAACCTTTGTTCCTTATTTCCGTTTTCAGTGCAATGACTCATTTAGCGTTCTATATTTCGGGGGCTATATGCAGGTCGCGTTTTTCTGCTAGCGTTGCAGCAACCGCGACGGCAAACTCTGAATCGTAACCTTGTGCGTGGATCGTTATCGCGTTATAGACAACCCGTTATCGCGCCGTGCCGGCGTCCTGCTTTACATTCGTGTCCTCAAACTTGTATGAACACAGCCAGCAAATTCTCACTTACTGCGATTTTCTAGTTCACTCAATTTTCTTCACTCCGGTAGTTTGAGCTTCGGTTCTGCTAGCATATAATTTTATCTGATTACCGGAGGCTACTAATAAAAATACTGACGTTTACCCACGCCGTACTCGAGATAATATTGCGGATATCTAACGCTGATAAATAATGTCTACGAAACATTTCGCTATGTGTACTTATTAATGTTCATCGATTTACCTGAGCCTAGGAGCTCTGCTAGCCGAGCGACACGTTTGCGTAAATATATTTCGAAACCGAAACTGGTCGATCGGAAATTCGTTCGAGGGAAAACGTACAAAGTGAATTTAGTACGCGCGATTGGCGTTCGCTGAAAACATCGTTTCATCCGAGCAACGCGTGATACTAATTATCACTCTCGAGTCTCGACACCGTGCTGGTCATAAGGCTTCTGTTCCCCGTCCTTGCAATCGTGCCACGCACGTGTACGTACGATCATCCTTCGGAGAGAAACCGGAATGACGCATGGGAGAAAGCATACATGCGATCGTGCAACAAAATTAATGCTTCCCGTTCTCGGTCTGTCTATTGCGTCTACACGTGCGAACGTATCATCGTTCGACAGACAACAGAGGACGGATTGTCTTCAGCATGGAAACGTCAATTTTCAATGAACGTGCAGAGATTTTCGTAGGCGGGGAAACTTGCGGTTCACAACATCTTTCCATTGAACTCGTGTTTTACGTTTTGACACATGTTCAATGACCCTTTCCCTAGTCACGTGACTTCGTTATAGTACTTTCTCCTCTGACAACTCTAACAGCACGAGATCCTTGCGAAACTGAAACACAGCATCTCATTGATGCTCCTGTCGGACGTAGTACATGCAAGTATCCGACCGTCAGTCCTCTTCAATTGGGAAGATGTGGTCGCTGCATCTTCCTCTGGCAAACGTTCGAAACAAAGGGACAGGTAGAAAACTCGAGTGATTCTTAAAGGCTCCTTGTACCTTCGGCTCGTCCTTCGACCTTGCGCGCGCGCTTCGTGCAACGGGAATTACTGTCCTTCACCGAACGCGAAACGCGCCAGCTGGTCGCGAATTCCCGAAGAAAAACCGCTACAGAATCACGATCGAAGAGTGCGGCGAGACGAATCGTGGCGCAACTCGAAATCCTTCTGTTCTTCGCGGTCGGAGTCGGAGGACTGACGCTACTGAGCGTGTAAGTGTAACTGAAAGAGCCGTTGCTGCGGCGTGCCAGAAGATTTACCCGTCTCTCCACCTTACGCCGTTCGATCCTATCCCCACCGTCATATCGTGCTTCCACAGCAGCCAGTGGTGCTCAAATGCCGTCGTTCCTTATCTGCTCGCGAATTAATTTACTACCGACGATGATCGGTTCGCTAAAAGTGAAAGAATACAAAAGGAAAATGATAGGCTAGCGGAATCATAAAGCGAACAAAATGTAATCAGGGAAAGCGAGGAAATCGCGTTTCTCGGGTTTATGAAATTTCTACACCTAATAGCCAACGTTGGCAAATATTTAAAATTACAATGTCAAGTACATACAGATTGGGAACTAAAAATAAAGATGATTCCATAGGAAAGGATCCGGTGGTCACTGGTGAATAGAGTAGAATCTTAGAGAACACTTCCTTTTACTGATAAGAATTACATACACCCATGTTGTCCTTTCTCGTTTATCAAAATACTATATCGACACGTGCAACGTGTAATAACATCTAACGTACACGATTAATAGAACCTCTATGCTGGCAGACGATTATATTTCGGAAATTACATTAATACAAGCGTTACGCTTGCGGCATGCTATACGAAGAGACAAATATACCACTTCGTAAGAGACAATGTACGTTTCGCGTATTCCTTTTTACAATATACACTCTTTTACGCTTATTCCTTAAAGAATAATTGCGACCTGAATAATTAATTAATTCGATATAGAACCAGAGAACGCGCGCACGAACACATACACGTGGTTCGTCCGTGCGTTTTTCAGTGTTACTACTGAATTAACAGTCTTGGTCCCTAAAAGTCACAGCCATCAAATGCAATAAACAGTAGTCTGAGATTTAAGGCCACACGATTCAATTAAAAAGTACTAATACTCGATTGACAATGCAAAGAATCATCTCAATTACTAATACAGTTGCTAAAGCACTTATCGGTGAAAAAAATACACTTTGAAACGAACTCAGTACACTCCCTAACGGCACTCTTGCAAATCTTAGGAACAGTAGAGATTGAAATGCGGAAAAGGACGCGACACCTTGTATCTCGGCAAGTTTAATGGTGCAGCATCGTTTAACAATCCCGATCGTCCTGTTATAACGCGTCGACAGTCTTCTGTGATATCTCGAGATATGTCATGCAACGATAGTTGTCAACGTCTCGTGTTTAGTTCCGATTCTGAAAAATAAGAAATTCGACTATGATTCGACTCGCAATTAACAAAGCAAAAATCTGTTCGTACCTTATGGTAGCGTGTTGCGTCGAACGTGACCAACCGGCAATAAAATTATTTTCATTTCTCCCGGCGATTCGTTGCCTATGGCCACCGCTTTTCGAGGGTGTGTTAAGCGCGGCACTTTGCATGAGATCCGGAGTTATTGTCGTCATTACAGTTCTATAGAATAATCTGGACAAATAACAATCATGTATAATACGATTTTAACGTTTCGTCCATTTTGTTGCTCATATCCGAATGTCGTACCGTGGTAATAATGCCAGGACGCAGGTAAGTATTACTGTGAGCCAGTACGTGTACTTCGCGATGGCCATTTCCATTACCCAATAGGAACAAAGGAGACCCATGCAATTAACGCAAACGGCATTGTAAATTAAAGCGAAACCGAAAAACACTCCCAGCGATCCAGCTACAGCGAAAAGGTGAATTATAGTCTGAAAATAAAACCGTAACATCGTGTACATCTCGTTAAAAAGAATATAACTGCTTAAAAGGAAGCAAAGAAAAATTCAATTTACCCAGGACCTAATTTCTATGGCAATGTGAGCCAACATAATTACAATGCAACAGGTCATTATGGTACTTCCGAATTCCCATACATCGATAGTCGAATCGTAGTACACCTGAACAGGAGAACCATCTTTCACTTGAACGAATCTACATTTTGCGTTACCAAATTCTTTCAAAGATATTTCCAGGATATACTAACGCCCTCGTTAATAAAAAAGATAACGATACTTTGGTACAAAGCATCGGCAATGGTTATCCAAAAGGAATGCGGCTGATACACGAGTCCCAGGCGTCCCCTTTTGTAAAGATGGGGCATCGATAAAAGAACACTAGGCGAGGCCACGCGGTCGTATATGCCCAACACGAGCGGTGGCATTGACGTGAACAATAAATTATATAACATTAAGTAAATTTGGTCCATCATAACTGTCCCCGTGAAACCGCAGTAGAGCTGTTGAAACAATAAGTCTTAAATATAAAGCGCTAATGGTGAAGCGGTATTATGGCGTGTATAAGTACCTGATACCAAAATAAAACAAACACAAGGGTGGCGTTCTCGTAAAAAAAATATAAAATCATTCTGGACAGGCGGTCGTAACACCATTGGCCATGAAGCAGGAGTAGCCTGCTGAGCATTGAGAATCGTGAGATCGCGAAATCTGCAGCCATAACGGCTTGTGTTCCCTCATGCCCAGATATACCGACTCCCACGTCCGCAGTTTGTATCATACTGACGTCGTTCGCACCGTCGCCGATCGCCAAGGTCCTCATTCCCAATTGTTCTTTCACTATGCGGACTATGTATGCCTTGTAAACGTTCCGTACAAATTAACGAACTGTCAAATGGTAAAAATACACATAAAATGAGATATACCTTTTGAAGAGGCGTAGCTCGGCAAGCTAACACGCTGGAACATGTTTTCGTCAGCTCGAGAAACAATCGCGTCAATCCTGACCGTGGGTCGAGGATGACGGTCAAGGTTTTACCGTCTACGACGAGCGCGCGTTGCTTTGGCCACGGGCTGTCTATTCTGTGCGCGTCATTTTCCGCAGCATCGCGATTGAACATCGTGATCTCCCTGATATTATCTATTCCATGAATCGTACTTTCCTTACGTGCGGATTCCAGATATCCGCGAATCAAGGCTTCGGCGACAGTCTTCGACCTCGCTTGCAACCATAATAATTGCATCGAAGGCGAAAAAAGACGCGCTGAGTAGGCGATATTGACTGCGGTTTCCGGTTTGTCCCCTTTCAGTTTAACGTACTCGTTAGCGATGTATTATAAAATACGAAAGCAAGTCCAGTTTATGAAGTCCTTACCTGTTAAAACCCAAATTACGATCCCGGCTGCCATGAGAGTAGCCATGGTTTCTGGCACTCCGGCTTGAAGCTTATCTTCGATACCGGTGACACCTAAGAGGGTCAATTGAGATTCGAGATTCGCGTACGATTCTTGAATGCGGGCTTCGCGGTTCTCCATTGCGAGTTCGGCGTCGTGGTGCTTCTGACGCCAGTTCTCGTATTCCTGCGGCGTCAGGGATNTAGAGTAGCCATGGTTTCTGGCACTCCGGCTTGAAGCTTATCTTCGATACCGGTAACACCTAAGAGGGTCAATTGAGATTCGAGATTCGCGTACGATTCTTGAATACGGGCTTCGCGGTTCTCCATTGCTAGTTCGGCGTCGTGGTGCTTCTGACGCCAGTTCTCGTATTCCTGCGGCGTCAGGGATTTCTTCGCCATCACTAAAGTCCGAAGACCTTGACGCGCGTACGATTGCAAGTACTGTCGAACTTTCATCGTCGTTATCGAATTCTCATCCTGAAGAGTCAGAGAGGACAATATCTTTGTATCGGCACCCTTGCTGTAAACCACGAGTTCGTTCGTGAGAGGATGTCGCACCAAAATAGACATACATTTCCGATTGGAATCGAAAGGCAGAATCTGAAATTAGAAACACATAGAAAGAGCGTCGAAGATTTTTGCTCGTTTATCATTTTCCAATTACGTGAGCTTACGTGAAGAATTTCAAAAGTAAGAATAGATTTATCTGGAAGGCAAACGATCGCGCTACGCGTTGATCGCTTAAGAAGCTTGACGTCATAAGCGCGGGCTGCATTCACGAGAGCAAGTTCGTCCGGACTTTCCGCTTCGTAAATCGCAGTCGAAGGTAGCAATTCGTCACCGTTCTTATCGCTGCCGTCGATAGGAGTTAGTGGACTGCGTCTCTTATGCGCTCCGTTCGGAGACAGTTTCCTTCCCAGTAATCCCATTCCTAAGCTCGGTATCGAAGCTACGTTCAAGAATTTTGGCCTGCAAACAAATATTCACTTTCCTGAATTGACCACAGACAAGAGAAACTGGATCGAGCAAGAGATGATAGAGGGAACATGCTTTGGTCCAGTTTCTGGCTCTCTCACATGTCGGAAAAAGAAGAAACTTCACCATTCATTTTCTGTCAATCGGCTGGTCTCAAGGACGCTGAGTCTATTCTCATATATCTATAGGATTGACGCGATATTGATGACGTGAAGTTCAATAAATAGTAACCTTGGCAATTTGCTCGATAACTTTGTCGAGTTGTGCAGAACAGACTCCGCTTCGACCATTGAAGAAATCGACGACACGTTCTCGTCGAGGCTGTTAGTCGGATGCGACAGCGTAGACAATGGTATAATAGGTGACGGAGTTAAACTCCTATCTATCATTCTTGTATACCTGATAAATTAACGTGAAATGTACTTCCCGATCGAGAGCAAAATAAGTATGTACCGACCTGCCCGTTTGTTCTCCGTTCTTCTGAGGTTCCTGAATGACTCCGCTCGAGTTCATGGAATCGTAATGGGGCTGCGAATTGACCACAACGGTATTACATATTGCTAGCACGATTAGGAATTCTTGCAGGTGGTGTCTAAACGTGCTTATGAGGAGATCCTCTTTCAGTCTTGAGGAAGGTACTGGGTTCTCATCGTCCCCGCCGTGCGTGTAGTCTTGTCCACCCACGGCGCACCGCCTAAACAGCATTTTGTTTTCCGTGAGCGTGCCAGTTTTATCGGAGAATATATACTGCACCTATCGGAATAAAAAAGACCGTTTGTTCATCGGGAGACCACTCGCAAAGCCTGATCAATTTCCTTTACCTGACCCAATTCCTCGGTGATATTGAGCGCGCGGCATTCAGCCGAACGTCCCGTCTCCGCGTCGTACAGGGCGACGTCGTGTCCGATGTGATAAATCTGGCCGACTTTCGCCATTTCGATGGTGACGTACAGGCTAAGCGGTATCATCACTTGCAGGATGATCACGAACGTCCAGAACGTCAACACGCTCTCGTAGTTCGGGTCCTGGAGGACCGGTATGAACGGAACGAACGTCAAACCGGCGAACTCCGAGAGCCAGAGCCTACACCCGGTGGCGCCTATCACGCACAGCACCATTAAAATCGCCACGCACCATATAACGTCGCTGTTCATTCGTTTCTCCAGTCGCGAACGCTGAACAATTAATAATAATTCTTTTTCAGATTTTGCACCGTCGCATCCCTCGAGCGTCTGAAGATGACTGGATCTTTACCTTGTACCTAGGCCCGCCGTTATTGAGCATCGCTTTCGTTTCGTGACCAGCGTATATCACGATACCCTCGACGAAATCGGTATTTTTTAACAAACATTGCCTGAGCAGGAGATTCTCAGTAGAGACAGGTACTCTGCGGCCGTTCGGGTGAACGACGGCTCCGTGAAACCTGCAATTTCCGTGTTCAACTTACGCCGATCTCGGCTGAAAACCGTCTTCGATCAGCTGCTTACCTATATATCCTGGTGCTCGGTTGGTCGACCTCGATCGTCGATCGGAACTTGGCCGGCTGGAACGTGTCCTGGAGATCGACGAATCCTCTGACGACCTGTCGTTCTTTTAGATTGGTCTCGCCGTCGAGATTGCACGTGTCGATGTAAGCTACACCCTGAGGATCGCTGCTTCGCAGCAACAGCACGTCGGCCGGCACGAGTTCGTTATTCGAGAGGTGCACCAGGTCACCGACCTTCACGTCTTTCCACGCTACTTTCGCATACCTATCGACTTCGCTGCAATCACGAAACGTGTTTTCCACATGACGCATCTTTTACCCAAATAATCAGTTTTCGGAAACCGATTCAAAACAGCCGAGCAAATGTTTCGGGCTTGTTCGAGCTATTTTTATTCCTGACGCCGATGCAAAAACGGGCAGTTCGGATTTAACAGCAATTGTACTTTCGTAATCATCGGACGGTTTTTATACTTAATTAACGATCATTACTGTTCAATGCCTTCTAGTCGAGGTACACAGAGAACTATACATATATTGTGAATGCGGAAAGTAAAATAGATTCATTGAAGAAATTGAATGAAATAACAGGTCTTCTTTTGTACACGTTCTATATCGGTGATATCGATTTCCATTTTTAAATTCGTTCCCTAAGAATGTGCTTTCAATACTTCAGAATGCGCGCGGACCTATCACATTTCCAGATTCATAAAGCAATCATTTGGTCTGATTGTCCCTCAAGGTCAATCGTTACCGCGAACTGGCATGAAATTAACAGTACCACGGCCGAGTCTATTGCATCAAAGGCTGTACGTAAAACAGAGCCACATTCATATTCGAGTCACTGTTGGAATAATTTTGCCATGAATGGAAATTTGAAGCTCATTTCAAGGTACAACCAGGTT
>SMSR01008449.1:57525-90962 GCA_019453355.1 Ceratina japonica
CCTTCCTACTTGTCAGCCGTACATTTAAGCGATCAAATCTGGCCTAGACTTGATTTGAGGTCATTTGAGCATTATGTTCGCAGATGAAGAGGATCCTTGATCTGCATAGCCTTTCGCAGCTTAATTAAGGTTCTCCGTTTGAGTTATTTTAACCAATCACACGTCCCGCCGAAAAAACAAATGGATCCATATTAAAACGACCTTGTTAACAATTATCGTTCCTAATACATTGTCTTGAATCAGCGAATAGAACGAAGGCGTGAAAATAATTCGCATACGCGAAGGAAAAATCTATGGATGCGAATGATTCACGTAACGGAAACGATAAGAGAGAACTTGTCGTGTTAATTTCCCTTTCATTCAAGCACGAGCGTTCGTCCGTTAAACCGGTGCCTCTTTTCACTAGACAATTCTGAAATCCGAATGGCAGTCACTGAATTTTTCCCATTTTATTCTATACCTACCGTGCCACGCGTAGAATACCGACTAGCAACTATTGTATTATAGCTTCGTTCAAGGATAGCAATTTTTTAAAGTTCATAAACATCAACGGGTTCGTTTATTATCATTTTAAGCGTGAAATCCTCACGGTGTTCAACACGTGCGCGACATGACTGTTAATCGTCCACCCTTGAGAGACACGGTCCGGACTTAAGCAACCTAAACCGCGAGCCAAGTGCTCTACTTGCAATTAACTTTACTCTTTTAAGCAGCATGTTTGTACCTCTACTACAATTTCTACGATAACGAAGTGCTGATAAATCAGTCGCGATGACGCCAGCGACCTACCTAAATAAGTAGCCTTAGAAATTCTTTTATGCAACGCGCTTTATTATACGTATATCCATGCGGACGTTCGTGGTCGCAGTTTAACAACTTCTTGCTCATTTTTCTTATATTCCCGTCTTACCTCGCTTTCGAGGTTTACACTGTAATAAATATTTTTAACTACAGTTCCCAAGCATGATCGTCTACAAAACGAAGTTCGATGAAAATATCTGCAAGGGTATGCTATTCTCCGAGTACGTAGTACAGCTCATTCTTGCTCATTTTTCTTATATTCGTGTCTTACCTCGCTTTCGAGGTTTACACTGTAATAAATATTTTTAACTACAGTTCCCAAGCATGATCGTCTACAAAACGAAGTTCGATGAAAGTATCTGCAAGGGTATGCAATTCTCCGAGTACGTAGTACAGCAGGATTAAACACGGTGAAAGATTGACGTTTCTTTTCACGAGAAACTGTAAACTGCACGTTTATGATAGTTGCACGTCGGCTGGTATATTCGCAGAGATAAGAATCAGGGTAATAAATAGGATGACTTCACGGGTATTCTCACCTACGTGCCAGTGAAATGAAAACTGGAGTTAAATTTCTCTCGCTGTTCAAAGATAATGATGTAAACTTTTTCATATTGCAGTCAAAATTTCATATAAGTGCATGAAATCCGCAATTTGTTTATTACAGATCCGTTGACAATATAGTGGAGTATGATTGTTGAGAAGCAAGGTTCAATTCAGAATAAAATTCAGAGTAAAAGAGTAAGTAAAAGAATAAAAAAGAGTTCTTGTAAAATTATTTTTACCAGAGGACATTGAGGATCTCGCGGGTCCGGAACAAAGTGCGAGAGAGAGAGAATTCCTCAAACGATCACCTCAGAGTTCTGAATTAAGACAAGCATTTAGGTCAACCGAAACTCCCCAATGTTCACCGTTTGATTGGTCAATTCATCAGAGCCGATCCTGGTAGCGAAACACGAGTCACCGTGGGTGCGATATGCGGGCGCATAACTGTGACACGATACCGATTACATACATGTTCTTTAGTGATGTAATAGTGACATCAGCATCAGCGGCTGTTTAGCGCACGAACACGTCGCGAAGGATCAATCATCGACACGCTCATTTTTTACTTATTATTTTACTCCCTCCCTTTCCTCGCTATTTAGCATTCGTTCAGGTCGTAAAACGAGCGCCGTTGCTACGCCCCGATCTTTTTATACCAGACTGCGAATAACTGGGGAATTTGAAGAAAGCAAAGACGAACCGTGGAACCATTGCAAAATTCCATGAGGCTTCTGACGGGAAATGAGTAACAGAGAACGCGGAACGGTCGATGGGTTTCATTGTCGCGGAGAATCGAGTCCTCTCTTAACCAGGAAAGGAACGAGGAAAACAGCTCGAGGGACACGGCAACCGGTTTTATTGCCATGCCTTCCTCCGTCGTTTTATTTGACTCTCTCGGCGTCTTCGATTGCAACGAGCACGATATCCTTGCACCTACTGTCCTGTCGACGCGTATTGCGACTGCGTACCTACATACGTAGGTACAGGCGTACCGTACGAGACCAGGAGACCTTACGAGTGCACGTATTTCGAAAAACTGCGTCGCCCGACGCCCACGACGTAGCCGACAGGTAATATCGATCTCGCCCTGGCACCACGTGCTCGACGCAACGCTCTTATCAGCTGCCTAAAACGAATCAGTTGTTTGTAAAGCGATTTCTGTAATTAACTCGAATGCAATTCATTGTTTATTGAACGCGAACAAATTTAGTTCTCGGAAACTCACGATTCTTCAATACAAAGACTCTTGTAACTTTATAACCGCGCTACGAACAATTGTCCCGCGATGCTTGGACGAATCTGAAGAGTCGCTTCCTGCTTTGTACGTACACAAAGTCCGCTAGAGGATCGGTCGAGTGGAACGCCGCGGATCGGAATCGCGTCACGATCATCTGGTAAGAGACACAACAACACGAGGACTTGCGACCGACATTCACACGATGAAGACCTCGAAACCAGTCAAGGCGCATTAATCTGGAGGCTGGAACTCGTGGCGAAGGTCTGCGCGCTCTTGACATTGCGTGGATCTCAGCCCGGCTAACTGTCCTCCCCGTCCGTCGAACGAAATTAAATGGGAGCGCAAAGAAGGTCAACACGTGCGTGAAATCAACCGCGTGCCGTCGCCGAGTGGGCAGAGGCCATACGCGCGCGAAAGAAAGAGAACGGTGACTGTTCACCTCCGCCGCCTTCGCTTAATAAGTCTCGATTAACAGTTATCGCCGATCGAATCGATCCTCGGGGAAGATTCTAGACTCGTTCCAAGGTCACCGTCGTCGCCTACTCCCGGCGAGATGCATCAATGTTTCAACGTCGTCGGCTATTTTTGACCGTTCGGAGGTGACAAGAGATCGCTCGGCGATCGCCGCTCTCGCGTTTCTGGGCCGAGATTCACCGGTCGTAATCCGCCGATTTAACCAGAAAATGAACGCGATACGTAGGCGGAGCGAATGCAAATGCGTACGTGCTTATCTCCGGTGAACGCGTTGTTCGATCTACATGTGTACGTGGCGTAAGTCTCGGATATTGTAGAACAAATAACCGATCGAGATATTCTAGGAATATTATTGAACGGGAAGATATAGTTTATGTTCTTTCGATCGTATAATTTTATTAGAGCTCGATTTGTTGCGCGATTTATTACATGCTTGAAACTTCATAATTTGCCATATCGTTTGCCGTAATCAATTGTGACAAGGTTAATGGATTCCGTTTTTATTTATGACACAATTGCTATTCATTACGATGATGTATATATATAATTATAGAAAAATACGCCGGAGAGTAGATCTCGGTGATAATTATATTTGACGACCATTAATTTGAGACCGGTGCGCCAGTTAATTGGATCGGACCGTGATCGAAATAACGGAGCAGAGACGTTCATTTCTATCGAAGACAACGAGCTCCCTGAAGGAAGCTCGCGGCCTACGCACTCCGCGATTTTCCCTCGACCTCCTTTCCCTTGCGCTTCGCGAAAACGCGTGTCAGCCCCGTTAGCTTCCTCTCGGTATACGTTATCGTCAGCGAGATAAACTTTGTCATTGCACGCTGAGATGGAAATTAAAAAATGTTATTATCATCGATAATAATTTTTATTAGATTATTAAATCGTTACTACGTCTCTTTAATATTAATATGTTGAGTAGTTGTTCACGGGTCGATCTAGATAAAAACTGGCATTGGTATATCAAGGATTCTTGAACATCCTTCAAAGTATTATCTCAAGTTTTTTTCCGGCCCGCTGTTTCTATTCCAACTTGGCGTGATCCTTTGGCATACGCGAAATGAAGAAAGAAAGAGGAATCGATTGGTGCATCGAGGCGGTGACGCATGGTGGGCGTAATCAATGAGATAGAGATAAACACCCGCGATCTACACACTCGAGCGACAACCGTAAACCCATTTATCTGAGACACGGCATCAACTGTAATCATTATTACCAGGGGATGGCGATGGAATACTGTAACTACATTTGTACTAGCACAATCGTGAATACTTCCTGATCGGATCGCGCATATTTATTTTGCCCGTGATTTCTTTATAATGTTCATGCGACGTAAAAAATGGAGGAGTGTCTCTCCGCGCGAGGAAAAGAGGTAAGAATGGTAATTAGGACGCCGGTAGCCGTAATCTATCCTCGATCAAACGCGTCGGACGTAGCCGAGCTCGGTGAAACAGACGCGGCAATTATTGATTCAGCAATTAGACGACGTATCAACAACGACGACGTTGCGATATCCAGGACACGGGAATAAAAAAAAAAGAATAATTGCGGAGAATATCAAGGCGACGCGAAGGTTCCGTTCGGATGCCTGGCCAGCGCGTTAATAAATCAGTTTGGCCGGTTGTGTTATTTTCCCTTGGCATGGACGGAGTCGTGTGTCTTATGGAGAAAATTGACGGGGCGGCGGCGGCGGCGGCATGCCGAGGGGCAAGGTCGGGCGACTTGTATTATTTTACAAATGACTCCGTTGTGTGCCGGAATCGTTCCGCATCGATCGTCGTCAGCCACGCTGAATTGAGTTACATTATAAATGACGTGCCGCAATCATACTTATACACTTGCACATAACGCTCGNCGATGCGCATACTAACGCGGATCTTGATTTATTTCCATTGAGTCGTGAATTCTGTTCGTTCGAACAATTCGATTCGCGATCGGTATCTGTGCACGTCAGATCGCGGTATGTAGAACGGAATCAAGATCACGTTTAATCAACGTTCCGTATGATTTCTTTTTCAATATTACGAAGTGCAGTCGTTTAGCGAACAGCGCGAAGGCACGCAACGTAACCTAGACCTGACCCACATCTATACTATGTTCGGTCGTTTTCGTAGCCGCTCAATAGTCCGCGGAGATATTAATAAATTGCGAAGCGAGTTCCTGCTGATGCGGCAGGTGAGCATCGCGCGCGGTCAATTAGTAACCCATATGTCGCCGACATTCCGGCTAGCCGCAGGATACGGCGACCGAAATTCGTTCTTTTTCACAGATATATTTTTTCTTCCTCGCCTCACTCGGAATATTGGTCATTTATTGGACTATTAGAAATCTGTACCAATTCAAGTATCTGTTAAATCGCGTGTTAGAATAAGAATTAGGGGTGGGGCGTGCTCGTTGAGACCCATTAGAGAAGATTACTTACCCGACGTAAACGCGACAGGTGGAGTTATTGACGCGACGATCGCTGGCGAGCCTTCGCCGGTCCTCGAAGTAATCTTTCAGCGCCGTCACACCCAGCACGAACATCACCGGTATCATCGCGACCTCCTTGCCGAAGGCGTTTATGGCTGGCACCCAATTAAGTAGAACGATAAATATAAAATATATATTGGCCACGCGGCGAAATTGTTCGAGGAGATTGCGAGGTAGGAAGCTCAGTATGGTGTATTTTGTTGTGCGTACTCTGAAAGCATACCGAATAAACCGGAATCGAACCGGCGCACGGTGCCAAACGCAAGTTTCACTCTCGTCTCGGGCCCCGTCCGAGGACCGAAACGAGTATTACATAATTGAACGAGACAGCGCACGAGGGACCTTACCTATTGTTCACTCTCTTGCCGTTGGGATGCTGACTCGGCGGCGTTTTCGGCGGTATTAAATGATTCGGTACTATTGTCCTTAAGCGAGGTTCCTCTGGTATCGGTCCGAAGCATCGGGCCCAGGCCTTCCTCCACCAGGGAGGTTCCGCGCTACGTCTTATCGTGTATATCGACTCCGATCTACNAATCGATCGCGGTGCCACTCGAGGAACATCGAGGCAAACACCGAGTGAAATTAAAGTCCCGGGCTCGCGGCGAGCTCGAGAGTTCTTTTCCGCGAAAGGATAAAGAGAGAGAACACTTTCTTTTCTATGTTCGATCGACCTAGATGCCTTCGGACGGCGATCAAAGCCGATCCATCGAAATTCCGCGGTCAAACGAGCGTTCGGAACTCGAAATAGTACGAAACCCGAACGCCTCGTCGCGACTTATTTCCCAGAACGATCACGTTTATTTTGTATAAAAACTTTCCAATCGCGGGAGACGTCCGATGCGCATACTAACGCGGATCTTGATTTATTTCCATTGAGTCGTGAATTCTGTTCGTTCGAACAATTCGACTCGCGATCGGTATCTGTGCACGTCAGATCGCGGTATGTAGAACGGAATCAAGATCACGTTTAATCAACGTTCCGTATGATTTCTTTTTCAATATTACGAAGTGCAGTCGTTTAGCGAACAGCGCGAAGGCACGCAACGTAACCTAGACCTGACCCACATCTATATGTTCGGTCGTTTTCGTAGCCGCTCAATAGTCCGCGGAGATATTAATAAATTGCGAAGCGAGTTCCTGCTGATGCGGCAGGTGAGCATCGCGCGCGGTCAATCAGTAACCCATATGTCGCCGACATTCCGGCTAGCCGCAGGATACGGCGACCGAAATTCGTTCTTTTTCACAGAAATATTTTTTCTTCCTCGCCTCACTCGGACTATTGGTCATTTATTGGACTATTAGAAATCTGTACTAATTCAAGTATCTGTTAAATCGCGTGTTAGAGCAGAATAAGAATTAGGGGTGGGGCGTGCTCGTTGAAACCCATTAGAGAAGATTACTTACCCGACGTAAACGCGACAGGTGGAGTTATTGACGCGACGATCGCTGGCGAGCCTTCGCCGGTCCTCGAAGTAATCTTTCAGCGCCGTCACACCCAGCACGAACATCACCGGTATCATCGCGACCTCCTTGCCGAAGGCGTTTATGGCTGGCACCCAATTAAGTAGAACGATAAATATAAAATATATATTGGCCACGCGGCGAAATTGTTCGAGGAGATTGCGAGGTAGGAAGCTCAGTATGGTGTATTTTGTTGTGCGTACTCTGAAAGCATACCGAATAAACCGGAATCGAACCGGCGCACGGTGCCAAACGCAAGTTTCACTCTCGTCTCGGGCCCCGTCCGAGGACCGAAACGAGTATTACATAATTGAACGAGACAGCGCACGAGGGACCTTACCTATTGTTCACTCTCTTGCCGTTGGGATGCTGACTCGGCGGCGTTTTCGGCGGTATTAAATGATTCGGTACTATTGTCCTTAAACGAGGTTCCTCTGGTATCGGTCCGAAGCAACGGGCCCAGGCCTTCCTCCACCAGGGAGGTTCCGCGCTACGTCTTATCGTGTATATCGACTCCGATCTACGATCAAGAAGAAAAGAAAACCGTTACACAAAAGAAATCCAAATAAGTAGAATCAGAGAGACGTAAGCGAATCGAGATTCAACGTAGTATGAGAGCAGCGGAAGACGAGTGAATGGCGACGTGAGAGAGGAAGAGAAACGCGTTATATTATAGAACGCGGGTTTAGTTGTAAGGAAAATTGTAAACCCGGAAGACATGAATATGCATACCTGGAGGCTTGGCGCGAGTGGCCTCGGAACGAGGGCACTTTCCCAGCAGGAGGCGGCCTCGAGTCGTCCCTGTGGCCCGGCGGTAAGATGAAGTCCGTCCTGGAGCCGACGCGGCTGTGCCCCGTGACGGCGTGTCCTTGAACGTCGACCACCTGGCCTTGACTGAAGGCTCTCTGGTGGCCAGACTTCTTGAGGGCCGAGGGCCTCGAGCCGGTGATCGCGGACAGGGGCCCCAGATGCGAGCCGTGCTGCTGGAACCCGGTGTTCGTCAGACATTCCGCCAACACGCCGCCGTGACTGGCCGACCTCGCGTGGGTCCTCGGACAGGGCCTCCTGCGGATTCGGGCCGCGGTCTCGTCGTCGTTCTCGGCGTTGCTCTTCGCGGCGACGCTCGACGGTGCGGACGACGAAACGGTAGTCGTGGAGGCGACATCGGGTGCGAAAGTAGCTGGCTGCGTCGGTGCCGAAGTAGGATACTGCTGACGACCCGGTCCAGGGAACACGTAAACCGACGCCTGTCTGTCGATCTCGCTCGCTGCTTCTGGCGCATCGGCTTCGGACATACTGGCACATCTGCCGACAGGTAGCATTTCTCATGAACAGAGCTAACGGAACGGTCGCTGGATGTAATCGACTCGAGGAAATGCCACTCAAGCTTTGCTCACGACCAGGTACAACAGCTACCTTTCAGTAAAAAATGGACGATACTTAAATGATAACGGCGGCCACTGTTTGTTTAACAGACGCGAATAGAACGTCGAGCAAATTGGCGATAAACCGAAAAGAATTGTAGCAGAGAAAACACATTGCCGTCGGACGGTGTATCGGGGGAATCGATAAATTCTCCTGTTTCGGACGTGCGATTGCCAAAATCGAAAATACCGATCGTTCCCTCAGACTTATTTATAGGTGAGTATTCGCAGAAGAAAGCCAGCGACGTTTTGAACGATATGCAGGAAGTAACGCAAACGCGTTTCCACTCCATTCACTGATCATCATGGGTGCACTTGTACTTGCCCGACACAGATAGGCTATTAATAAGATTGTGCAAAGATAGAAAGAGAAAGAGGGGTGGAAGGTTTTTCGAGGAAACCGATACCCGGAGACCGATGGATTAAAGTCGGCGACGGTGCTTCCGCAGATTTTGCAAAATATTGCGAAACGGTAAATCACCTTACGCCGAATAATCCAATAGTACTGTTGACCGATTCGAGGCTTTCCTAGCCAATGTTATCCGTAAGACCCGGCGACCTTCGATTCGGAGCTACGACTCCGAGTCCGTCGACCTTCTCTACGTACATTCGCACGAGTTAACATTGCCCGAGGAAAAAGAAAATGTTCGGCCCGATTACGAGGAGCTTCGGGGCACGAGCGAGCGCGCACGGAAACAAGGAATCAGACAAGAAACTTCCTTTATCAGCTCGTTCGTAGAATTCGTGTCCGAGCGGCGTTGACAATTCGGTCGATTTTTCGCTTGTAAATTTTGAACGAGAGTCGGCGAGCTCGTGTCCCTTTCTCTTGGCACCCGCACAATTCCGCGTCGAGCATGCGAACACAGAAGGTGAGTCAAACACTGAAACCCTCTTATCGTACGACTTCGGTTTACGAAACGGTCGACGAATTCACCGCGAGTCGTTAGTTTTTCTAATGCGACGCTTTTCACAGTCGAAGCGTTTCCACGGTCGACGGGGAACCGATCGAGTGACGCACGTCCGTCGCATGCACATGCTCTCGCTAAACAACTTCCCGAGTTAATTAGGACATACCAGATTAAATGATTCGATGAATTCAACGTGCTTCTATTAGTACACTGCTCGGGAGACAAACAACACGATGTAAATATCCATGTCGATACCCAACGCGTGTATGCCGGTTAGTCAAATATCGTCGCGTGAAGGGGATGACACCAGGCGAGATTACGATAATCTTATTTGCTTTAGATAACTATCATCGACGTGCAGAACTACGGCGAGTGCGATTCGCACAAACGCATTTTGAAACTTAATATCACTCGCGTCGAAACGTATAGGAATATAATTGATCCGATGGAGGCACGATTAATTGGGACGGCGAATATTGAGGGATATCAAATTGTTCATTGAGGGTCGCAGGGTCATTGAGGGAGCGTACACGCGAACCGGGCGAAGGATTCCGTTGGTGATCGATAATAGCCATCGGGTCGACGTAAATCCCATGTTCTAATATAAACGGACAATATCAAGGGTACAGAAAAGCTGAGGGATGGAATTGGGTCAAGCGAATATCGACGCATCCTAAACGGGGAGTATGGCTCACGTTTCAAGTTTCCACCGTTAACGAGCTATTATCGCGCATAATTGTTGCGCGAAGGATAACGATTCTCGCAACCGCTGTTTCTTTCGCTTGATAACGGTCACCGGGTTGACAGCGACACGACCGAACTGTAAAACATTGTTATTTCGCGTATATGTGCATATGAAGTAAGAACTATAATCTAGGCGTACGTACGTACTCGTTTCATAACTATTCGCAACTGAATGCTCGGCTGTCATTAGAGCCCCACCGGTAATCTGAAAGTTCTCCGTTAAAAGAGTCACAATAGGAAACNTCATGCACATGCTCGCTAAACAACTTCCCGAGTTAATTAGGACAAACCAGATTAAATGATTCGATGAATTCAACGTGCTTCTATTAGTACACTGCTCGGGAGACAAACAACACGATGTAAATATCCATGTCGATACCCAACGCGTGTATGCCGGTTAGTCAAATATCGTCGCGTGAAGGGGATGACACCAGGCGAGATTACGATAATCTTATTTGCTTTAGATAACTATCATCGACGTGCAGAACTAAGGCGAGTGCGATTCGCGCAAACGCATTTTGAAACTTAATATCACTCGCGTCGAAACGTATAGGAATATAATTGTTCCGATGGAGGCACGATTAATTGGGACGGCGAATATTGAGGGATATCAAATTGTTCATTGAGGGTCGCAGGGAACGTACACGCGAACCGGGCAGAGGATTCCGTTGGTGATCGATAATAGCCATCGGGTCGACGTAAATCCCATGTTCTAATATAAACGGACAATATCAAGGGTACAGAAAAGCTGAGGGATGGAATTGGGTCAAGCGAATATCGACGCATCCTAAACGGGGAGTATGGCTCACGTTTCAAGTTTCCACCGTTAACGAGCTATTATCGCGCGTAATTGTTGCGCGAAGGATAACGATTCTCGCAACCGCTGTTTCTTTCGCTTGATAACGGTCACCGGGTTGACAGCGATACGACCGAACTGTAAAACATTGTTATTTCGCGTATATATGCATACGAAGTAAGAACTATAATCTAGGCGTACGTACGTACTCGTTTCATAACTATTCGCAACTGAATGCTCGGCTGTCATTAGAGCCCCACCGGTAATCTGAAAGTTCTCCGTTAAAAGAGTCACAATAGGAAACAGTTGCAAGATCGATAAGAAAAAGACGTACATGTATAATAAGCGTTGTAAATAACGTGCAAGCGATAAACAACGTACGTAGCCCAAGGTAAAACGTCAATAATGAGTCTGGTATCCGTCGCGTTGGTCGATTAATTGCAGATCGTGATTCATCGACGTCCAACCGTCCCGCCGTTCCCTTAAAATTCAATATTTCTCACGCGTGCAAGCAGAACTCACCGAAACCGATTTTCCATCGAGAGAAATAGCCCAGCCGATCTCGGCGCGCTCGCTTCTCTTTTTAATCGGTATAAGTAGGTAGGCGAGCATCGAACGAGTTTATTTTAATTCTATCGCGGTGCACATCTATTTTGTGAACGCGAAAGCGACGCCAGTAATGTTCTCCCGCTTGTTACGGTCAACCCGGTCCGGGGTGATCGTTCGGTGGTCTACGAATCGAAAAATTGCGCAATTTAAACGTGTATCCTACTTATGCGACCGGTCCGTTGCATTATGAACCTGGGACGAGCGCGCACGACGGAAACTTACTTCTTTTTTCATCTCTAGGAGACTACCCGATACTCGGAGCGCGTGTAACCGGTTTCGTAGTCGGAAACCGAGACCGTCGGTTACGTTGGACGAGGGAAAAAAAAACGAATCCCGACGCTAACCTCCGACCCGTTCGACAATGCTAAGAAGCATGCGGATGGCCGGAGCTTACAGTACACGCATTCTGTACCCATTGTTAGCGCGTGAAGCTTAAATATAGTACGTACCTCTGATAGTATTAAAAAACGTCTAATCTTCCAAAAAATGTAAAACGAATTTTAATGAATAGCTGTCAAACGATTGTTCGGTCGTGATCGATGCATCTCGGCGGAGATTCTAGAGTTCCTTCATCGACACCGCTCTAAATGGTCTCGCTTTTCCAGCCGCTCTCGTTACCGTTTCGCTAGAACGGCGCGGA
Organism: Ceratina japonica; assembly: GCA_019453355.1. Taxonomy (NCBI): domain Eukaryota; kingdom Metazoa; phylum Arthropoda; class Insecta; order Hymenoptera; family Apidae; genus Ceratina; species Ceratina japonica. The sequence continues at coordinate 69,650 of SMSR01008449.1, forward strand.
CTTCCGCGTTCGGGTGAAACTTTCTCGTAATAATTAAGTAAAGGTTTGAAAACAATCGCGGTAAAAGTGCGTTGACACTCCGCCAACTGAGGGTTTCAGGAGCGTGAGATAAAAAGATCCAGTCGGATGGCCTCGGATGCTGAACCTTATCAGTCGCGAAACCGACCGTTAACTTATCAAAATCACGTCGGACTGATTAACTCCGTTCGGAACGAGATTCTTCTCGCGAAAAACGAGAAGCGTTCTCCCATAAGGATCATTCTGTGAACTCGACGGCGCTCAATGACCGTGGTAAAGAATATCCTTAGTGCAACGATAACAGAACGCCGTTAAGCGCTCGGCTTGAGCCGCGAAGGAGTAAAACGCGGAGTAAAACGCGGAGTAACGACAGGACGAATCGTTCAGGTACTTACATTTTTTTAGGCTCCCGACGTGGTCCACGTGGCCTTGGTTAATGCTCGTGGAAGCACGAGGGATGGCACGCAGCTATCCCCCACGGATTATCTTCCGAACTGTTGACAACACGAGCGTAGAAATGTACCGGACCGAAGAAAGCGAGGCGTACTTTCGCGTGCCTCTTTTTGATAGGAAAAATAACGGGTTATAGCGTGGCTGCGCGTTTCAATCGGCGGATCTCTCTCGGAACACTGGATTTGCCACAGCACATCCTGACACGTTACAACGTCCTGCGTATTTACGCAGGCATCGCGGGCGTTCGCCCGTAGGAACGATCCCCGTTGACGATTGTCTCGTTTCACTTGCACGACGATCCCGAGAAATTTAGGCCCGATGTCGTGTGCACGGCCCCGACTCCGCGTTCCGCAGCAGCAGACCGAATGACCTTATCTCCGTGCACGTACTGACAATTTGTATCGGCCGACGCACCGAGCCGAGCACCGACGCGGTCAATTCCCACACTGCCGCCATCCGTTCGTTTCACGACGAAGGTATAGGTATTTCAATGGTAGGTAACCGTCGACGTATCGAGCGTTGAAACTTACCGATCACACGTTCGGTGGCAGATGGCAATTGACGTTCATTCCACGTTTGACATATCGTGCGGTTCGTGCACCGTGTATTTGTCAAACGGATAGCGAAGACTGCGAGATAATCAAATATGGATGGGAATCAGTCGAGGACGAATGATTCGCAGTTCATTTCGTTTCAAGATTTCCCCTCGATAAACCATGAGGGTAATATTGGCCAGGCACAGTTGAACATAAATACTTCCACGCACCAGGGTTTCAGTAACCTTCCAAATGACCCAACGGGAATGGGCATCATCGACGATCTGGAGGGAATGCCTGAGAAGAATGAAGGTTTGTCACTAATTGAACTTTAAACGACTCCTTGTCATTCATATGACAGTTGTATATATTCCAAGTTTCAGCCTATGCGTTCATTTATATTCATTTTATTCTTTCAGCCACNTACTCCTTGTCATTCATATGACAGTTGTATATTTTTCAAGTTTCAGCCTATGCGTTCATTTATATTCATTTTATTCTTTCAGCCACATCATCGCACAGTTTCTGGACTATAGAGTATTATCAAAAGTATTTCAATGTTAACACCAAAGACGTGGTGGAGAGAATCAAAAGATCAATGTTACCACATGGGACAGAGAATTACTTGATATCTCACATCAGACCTAATCCAGATCTTTATGGTCCATTTTGGATTTGCGTTACTCTAATATTCGCTATAGCTATCAGTGGGAACCTGGCTAATTATTTACAGACAGTCAAAATAAACAAATATCATTGGAGGTATGAGTTCCACCTCGTGTCCTACGCTGCCACTTGTATATTCTTGTACGCGTGGTTACTACCACTCGTGTTATGGGGTGTATTGAAATGGACCAACAGCTCGAGAAGCACAGACGAAGAATTAATCGATGTACGATGTCATTTATTATTTTCTTCTTACTGCACCGTGTAACGCGATTGCTAACAAAGGATGGTCTCTTATTCTAGTCTTATGCAGCACCCAGCATTTTGGAGCTGTTGTGCCTTTATGGTTATTCTTTAGCTATCTATATTCCAATAGCCTTTCTGCTGACAATACAAATCGCGTGGATGCAATGGTGTTTAGTCGTAATAGCAACTTGTTTGTCCGGCGGAGTACTGCTGCGATCTCTGCTACCCATAATAGCCGGTATTATATTTTACATATGGACAGTCGAATTCTTCCAAATGGAAACCTGAACGTATTGATTTTCAGGAAAATGTAAAGTAATGTACATGGTAGCGATTCTTGGGATGCACCTCCTGCTGGCAGCAGGATTTATGCATTATTTTTTTAACAACGTGCCATTGGAAGCTATTGATCTCGCGCAACATGTGGCACCGACCGTAAACGTGCCGGCCATCGTGAGTCATAGTCCAATCAACGGTTCCACTGGTTAACGACGCATGGATCTTGTGATGCATTTGCATTTTAAAACGTATCTTATTCCAGTAAACATCGATGATTCGAGAATCAAGCGGTACGCGTCCCTTGAACATAAGTTCCGTCTTCGTATGATGTAGACGTAGTATTTATACATACTATACCTGTGAAACGAAAAAATAAATGAAAATAACCGAAATTTGTGTCGTTTGTGGCACTAGTGTTTATTAAAAAACATTTCAGTTGACTCGTATCAAGTATATATATAATATGTTCCTGTGTGTCAGGGCAATATAGAAGGCCAACGAAGTGTCTGGTTGATTTATTTCCACAGCTTCCCTCTGTTCAGTTTAGGGACGCGGTACATATCAACGCACAACACAATATCATTTTTACAATCATACGAACCTCCGTGTAGTACACAGTAATTAGTACTTGTAATACAATAGATAGTAATTGTTATTAGTCGTCGTTAATACAATCGTGTACGTGATTCATTCATTTTCCCTTCTCTCCGCGCTATTTCTCGTTTATAATTAACCAATGTGACAAAAGGCAACATTCACTTTGTAGTAATATCGTTACGTTATTATCAATCAATCTATCAGTAATAATATACCTTGTTATTAATAATTTGCTTGCGGTATAACATTATTATTATTATTACACAAACGATGCGACATTGAACGTTATCGACGAATAAGTATCCAAGTTGATTACCATCGCTTCCCTATGGATCTTTTTTTTTTAGTCTTTTTTTCCTTGCGATTACCGGAAAGAAAAAACGAGTGCGTTGAAAAGCTACTTTTGCTATACGTTCAAATTTTCCTCTACGAAACCGTTTCCGATCTAATTGCGAGTTAAGAAGAGTGTCCCTTCATGTCGTCGAAACAGGTTGAAAAAGTGCCAAACACGATACCTAGGTATATATTAATTGTCGTGAAAAATCCGTGAAGCGATTCCCAAGAAGACAACACGGTTTAAATTTAACGAACGTCTCGAGAGCTACAAAGTCTTCTTGTTTCGCAAGCCTTGTCGATGTGAGCGTCGCGTGTAAAAGATACAAAAATGTTACTCGAGCAGAGCTTGTGGTCACTCGTATTCTTCGTCCGACCTCCCGTCCGTCTGATTAATAAAAATTAACGACAAACCGATGAACAAATCGTTCTCTTCGTGAAAAGGAAATTATCCACGCTCTCAGAGAATGACACAGATGGATCACGATGAACTCTTTACTTTCCGCCGCGAGACGGCGAATAATTTTTCTCGGGTCTCGCAGAATTAATATCGGCGATACAAGGAACCAGAATTTCTGTTCGATTCGTTTTAAAATCGAGTAAAGCGTTTCGACGATCACGAAATCGCCGGGAACGGTATTCTACGGTTTGGGGAGCTCACAACGACTTGGTCCAACGTGTGTTTTACAGTCAAAGATTGCGAATAGGCAGGAGCGATAATAACGAGTAATAAATCTACGACAGTCTACTTTTTATACTTTTAGTTTGCCTGCGTTCCCCTCTTCTCTCTTTCACTCTAACACGCAAAGTTACTCCGTCGAAGTGTTCGGGCCTCTCCGCTATCCGGATTTCGCCGTCCGGCACACATTTTCTACGACACTCTTTTTTATTCCTACTAATTTCTATATCGCTAGATTATATATGACCAATTCCGCGTCGTAGAAAATGAGTATCGCGTCGACCGTCAAAAACCGGACGGTGAAACCCGGACGACGTGCAAATTCTGAACGCGTTTCCACGCAAAGGACGTTTGCCGTACGAATTGCGAAACGTAAACGGTTCGTTACCGATCACGCCGGTTTTATTTACAATAAAGATGCGTCGCAGGGCGTCTGTATCTCGTCACCAGTAGTAATAATAATTATACAATATACATCTTTCCTCTTCTATTTCGTGAGTGCGAACAGGCATTACTATTTGTTACTGCAGAAACATACGAGAGCGCGGCGTGGCGCTCTTTAAACGTTACACATAGATAATAGTAGTGTTTACCCTGGTTCGTATCAATTATTACAAGTATACGCATATATATTTATTTAGTCTCGTATATATGCCTGTACGTGTGCACGCTTCACATAACAATGCTTCGTTAACGTCGCATATTTTATACAATCGTCGACTATTATCCTCTACCGTGTTACGCGATATTGCAATAATTTTAAGTTGATTATTCAGTCGCATGCTTAGATAGTACGTAATCCGTTTTGAAACCTTGACTCGTCAGCATCATCGAAAGCCTTCCCATCAACAAACGTTAACCGACACCGAACGAATCCAATTTCTCCTTCCTCCTTCCCGATTTTCGAAAAATTTCACGCACTGCAAATTAATCACTTTTTCTGCTCTCGTTTATTCGCTTCGTCAAGGCTGGAAATACACCGACTGTTATACTCGAAAGTATGTTATATTCTTCAACGCGACAGACAGAAAGCTTGCGTTTTCGAAAATCTATTAACCACATCGCTCTTCTATTTATTCAATTCGTTTCGCTACGCTCACTACGCTCCTTTCTAACATCGCTACTTAGGATTCGCGTTTCGGTTAATTAAAAAACGTTCACGCCTCTCGGCGCGCTTGCGANACCTCCTTCCCGATTTTCGAAAAATTTCACGCACTGCAAATTAATCACTTTTTCTGCTCTTCGTCAAGGCTGGAAATACACCGACTGTTATACTCGAAAGTATGTTATATTCTTCAACGCGACAGACAGAAAGCTTGCGTTTTCGAAAATCTATTAACCACATCGCTCTTCTATTTATTCAATTCGTTTCGCTACGCTCACTACGCTCCTTTCTAACATCGCTACTTAGGATTCGCGTTTCGGTTAATTAAAAAACGTTCACGCCTCTCGGCGCGCTTGCGAGGAACTTCTACTTCTTGTTGTACTATCTAGGTGAACGGTACGTTTTCGAGAAATTAAGATTGCGTCTGTAGTAAATCGTTCGAAGTTCAAAGAGAAGAATCGGCTTTTTTTCCTTGGAATCTGTTGATATGTTATTTTTTTTCAAGAGAGGAATAGTGTAACCCGCGATGCAATGATCGTTTCGTTCTCGAAGATTTAGCAGCAACGCGAAAATGAAAGTTTAGTCGATTGAATTGAGTTAACGCGTCTCGAATATNTTTTTTTTTCCTTGGAATCTGTTGATATGTTATTTTTTTTCAAGAGAGGAATAGTGTAACCCGCGATGCAATGATCGTTTCGTTCTCGAATATTTAGCAGCAACGCGAAAATGAAAGTTTAGTCGATTGAATTGAGTTAACGCGTCTCGAATATCTCGCCGAAACGTCGGTCGCACGCCAGTGTGTCGAACGTCTTATCGCAGCTATTTATCTGGAAGATAACGTTAGTCCGTTTTGGTCAATTAACTTAGGACTGTTTGTAATTACTCTTAATATCTAACACACTCGGTCGGAACGCTACGAGAAACTTACATAGAAGAATACACGATCACTCGATCGGTATACGATTACAATTTTCGACGGTCTAAACGCGCGTTCTGCGAGCCTCGAGAGTAAAAATCTACGCCAGCTACACGTGCGCTAAAAGCGATAAAATTACACACAGAGCGGAGAATGAACAATGTCGCGGGACACGCGCCTCCGATTAGAATTACTCGTTCAAGTGAACTTGCGAGATATAAAAAGGGACGTTTCGTTTCCTCCGCTTCCCCCCCGATGAGACTTCAACTACTTTTTTTACACGAACACGAGGCTCTTTTGATCAAATGTTCCATTTCTTCCTTTCTGTGTTTTTTTTTGTTTGCTCGAAACGTTTGATTGTGTGCTTAAGTAATAACAGGTACGTAATTACACACGCAACGAATTCTTTCCGATTCGGTACGTATTGTCGAAGCGAGTCCAGTTTCTTTTCTCGACTTTCTTTTCTGCGTGTCAACTGTTTGCTCGAAATCCCTTCCCGTTGTAATAGCACGCGTGAGAACTGCTAAACGAGCGCAGGAAGTGGAATCGGTGGTGATAAACGACGCCCGTTGCGTGTCTGACGACCGAGAGCCGAGAACGCGAACGGCGCGTTTCGCGTGTCGTTCGCCGAAAATGATCATGCAAATAAAAGGTTTTGGGGATAGACGGGCGCGTAGAGTGACGCAATCAAAGACTTTGATGAAAGAACACAATCGTGAGAAGACAGTGAACTTAGTTGAAAAAGTGTGTCCGAGCGGAATACACGGACATCAGCATTTTATTAATCATTTAAAAACACAGTAACGCCTGTACCGCTGCGTGTACCCCTCTCTCTCTCACTCTCTCTCTTTCTCACTCTCACACTCTCACTCTCTCTCTCTGTTAGTTCGCACTTTTATTATTATTATGTTTCCATTATTCGTTTCTGCTTTTTTCTTATTTTCCCTCAGCTTTCAATCCATCTGGTTTGCATAGCTTAATTCCTCGATTACAGTTACGACGGCTTCGAAGCTCACGTCGATCACCTTAAGCATTAGTCTTTAGTGTTTGATTATTATACTACAGTAATATACAGAAAATCGTGGTTCCGGCCTCTGCGGCCAGCTCGTCCATCGACGTATAAATTTTGCACATCGATTTTGCTGCCTCCGCGTCCGCTCGCTTTCTAATTTGTCGTGAATGCCATAATAAGACGTCGGTAGACGAGCAGCCCGCGAGGTTTCGAATTAACATTAATAATTACAATACACTAAATATAATCGGCCCGTGTATATTAAAATATAAATATCAAATAGACTTCTTGCCCCCAGGATATATGCGCCCGAATGCCGGTGCGCGGCTTAAAAAAATTGAGAAACGTTCTATTNATCGTGAATGCCATAATAAGACGACGGTAGACGAGCAGCCCGCGAGGTTTCCAATTAACATTAATAATTACAATACACTAAATATAATCGGCCCGTGTATATTAAAATATAAATATCAAATAGACTTCTTGCCCCCAGGATATATGCGCCCGAATGCCGGTGCGCGGCTTAAAAAAATTGAGAAACGTTCTATTAAGTAAGTCGTCATCGATCGATCACTATCGCCATTGAGAAAAACAAGAGAACGGTGAGAGTAGAACTGTGTCCAGACGGTATCGCAATGCCCGATTTCTGCACCGTTACGGAGTCCCAGCTGCGTCGAGGTCGATCGGCCGCGACGACGGGGGGGAAACTTTCGAAATTCGACGCGGTACAATTTAAGGTCTAAATAGGTACTTTTGATTTGTCTGCTGATTGATTCGCGGCTGTCGCTCGTTTCCGATCGCTCCCTTCAACGGACCGTTTTATTGTCAAGAGAAGCCAAAGGATGGGGGGACCCCCTCGCGATGCACCGCGGCCGATCGACTCCGACGACCCTCTGGGGACCGTGACGATTTCACTTCTCGCTCTGTCGCTTGCAGCCAAGGATCGCCGGCGTACAATGGTTCCCGCGCGAAACGTAAAAACTCTTCAACTCGGCGACGACATTCGACTCACATAAATCCGTGTTCGTGCGCGAACTATTTCCGGAGCCAAACTAAACCCTACGCTTTGTACTCTGGTCGGCCTCTGAAATAATTCGCCGCACGCGCGAGTGTCTCAATTTTTCGTTCTCCTCCGCCTTCTGCCTTTTATGTTACACACCACATTCCGTATATATATATTATGTATGCGTATACACAATATGTATATGCGTGTATATATTCGTATTCTAGGTATATATATATTCATATTTATGTACACACAAAGAGAGAAGCGGTGTTCAACGGGATACCCGGGGCGTCACCTCGGACAGCGGGGGGGCGAGGACGATCGCAACTTCCTTCTGCGAAACAGTTAGTCCGGTCGAGAACAAAAATCCAGAGAAAAGGGGATCCTGCGCGGATCCCTACGATATACATATATAAGGCACGCTCTACTAGTAAAGAAACATCCATCCGCCTTCAGACGCTGGGTCATCTATCGTACTTTTCGTTTTTAAACAGGCCACGCGTTGAGCTACGAAGTTCGATCAGTTTTTCTCTCGGAAATCATACGAGGAAGAAAAGAACGGCTCTTCTTCTTCCTTGGGCTTTCAAAGGTGTGAGCGTCCCTTCGGGTCCGTTCGTCCCTCAATGGCTCGAACGGACCCGGAGGAGGTCTCTCGCCCGGATATCGGTTGAACACCATTCATTCATTCGTTACTCCCATTACTTTTGTTCTTGCTCGACGACTTCGCGATCGTCGTACACGATATACGCACGCGGCAAAGACAATCGGCGCAGCCTGAGAGTTTTAATACTTTGAGACAGACCTCCTGCGAAAGCTTAAAAAACACCTTATCTCCGTTTCTCCTCTGTCACTCTTTTTTTACTTTTTACTGTTATTTCGTTTGCTTACTCATTCACTACGCTAAATACCGCCATTTAGAAATTTTTCATTTACACTCGCCGCGGATCGGCGATCAACTGGGGTGGCGACGTCGCTGGATGCATGGTCGTACGAAGGGACCACGTCCGCCCGAATTTACGCCCGCGCCTCCCGAATCCTCGGAGGTGATGTGACTCGGATTACGAACGGATTCGAATACAATTGGAGGACGCGGTCATAAATTCGGGCGCTCGCGGCGACGATAATTTATACATTTATACAGCTGTATCCTTTACGTATAGGATAAAGAGGTTTGGCAAACGGTAATTATTAATCGACGGCACGAGCGACTTATACTCTCGACACGTGAATCATGTCTGTGTGTGTATGTGTGTACGTGTGTCTCTGTGATTATCATACAAATCGATAAGGCAATGCTAAAAGTATTCCTTGCGGAAAAAGGCTCCGAGTATTCAGCGAGAAAGAAGGAATGAGAACATCTTGATGAATTTTTGGCTCGTTCGGAGAACGAGTTCGATGGATGACGGGGAACAGATTGTATCTGATCGACTGTCCGAAACAGTTTGGATCGAGGACGTGAAGATCGAAGAGCCGCGTTAGAAAATAGAATGTGGGAGGAAAATAGAATATTGTAGCCCGTACGTAAATGGATGAAACGAAACGTTGTGACCATAACGACGTTAGAGCGATTGTTAACGACAATGTAAATGGCGCTATTACTATCATACTATCAGTACAATTAAAATACACAAAAGACGAACATTCATATTCAGTATAAATATATAGTATAGTCATACAGTGATAGGTTTATCCGTGACACGGCGTTCGGTTTATCCGTACGATCGTACAAATTTCTATAAGATACAAGCTTATATAGACCTGTTTTTACTTTCGTTTACGATCCGTTATACTCTATTTCTTCATCGGGCGTCTCTGATGCCCGAACGGGAAATTAGACTTTCACGCGAATGGAGGTGTTCGCAAAATCCTTGGAATATGACAAAAGACGAAACGACCGACGACGATGCGGCGGATCTATTGAAGTTCGAAAGAACCGATCGAACAGAGTGATCTGCGATGAGAAGGAAATCAACGAAGAAGAAAATCGAGTACGAAATTTAACAGCACGTACGAACATCGAAACACCCACGAAATTTGTCTACTTTTCTCCACAGCAACGACTAATCCATCTACGTATACCAAGGTGTCTCTAATTACAAATATCGACCTATCTCCGTCACCCCGTTAAAGATGAGAAACATTGTTAACGATATAACGACGTCTAAAAGCAGCAGTGATGTGTTTGCACGAATGTTTTATCCATCCCCGTTTCACCCCATTTTTTATTTCCTTTTTTTTTCCCCGTTCCTTGTTAAAAACTATCTACGATTATTTCTTACTCGTACAGCATTATGCGTAAGTCGACGAAAAACGTATGATACAAGTACTACCGTTTAGTAATAATTATTTTGCGATATTACCATAGTATAATAGTGAACATTTATAAGAACATCGAAGAACAGTCAGATAGGTTTGTGAATCGTCGATTTTACCCTAATTTTACCTGCGCGATCTATCGTTTTTTTTTCTTAATTCTTGCTTACCTAATCGGACTTCATTTACGCTACAAAAAAAAGAATTCCTCGTCTCGATTGCGGGACGAATTGAAAAATCTACGGACTCGATTGCGTTTCCTCTGGTATATTATCTGTTATAGGTGACCGCACGGCGCGTGACAAAACGTCGACGCGCGCGGGTCGTGAGCAAAACTAGCGACGTACCGAAATTTGTGACAAATATGTTGTATATCGTACATACGCGCGCGTAGGAAATACATACGTCGATGACACACGCTGGGTTTTCATCTCGGTTCTCTTTAGAAATAGTAAATGTGGTCCGATCGTGATGAGCAATCCGACGATTTGCATACGAAAGAAAGTAAGAAGACAGACAACTTTTAATTACCCGCGGAGCACAACACAATATCGATTCTCTATTAGTAACTCCAAAAATATGTTATTCTCTCCTATATTTATAACTATGCCCTATCTAATTCCTCGCAAAAAGTCAGTTATTTTTGTTTTACAGTGATAATATATATATTCATATGTATATATATATATATATTTATATATATAGAATTTTATATACGAACTATCCATACAACGCTATGAACATTAAATTTTAAGTCCACGAAAAATCTAATCTTATCTCTGGATGTTCCTTTGATTCCATTTCGTCCATTCGTTCTTTCTCTCGTTTGTTTTCTCTGGCCATTTAAATCGTTCTCCGTCGAACGTCTCTCTCGTCTCGCGATCGCGAGTACCACGTGCAGGAAGGCATCACGGATACCGGTCCTCCTGTACAATGTTCCTGTACGCGAACTCGGACTACGCGTTCAGAGATAAATAAATCTACTATTGGACAAAATCTCATTAACATTTTAGGCACTACGCTAATAAATCCCTTCGAGTTCGCNTCGTTCCTCGTCGAACGTCTCTCTCGTCTCGCGATCGCGAGTACCACGCGCAGGAAGGCATCACGGATACCGGTCCTCCTGTACAATGTTCCTGTACGCGAACTCGGACTACGCGTTCAGAGATAAATAAATCTACTATTGGACACAATCTCATTAACATTTTAGGCACTACGCTAATAAATCCCTTCGAGTTCGCCCTGCCCTGATACAGTAAGAAACGTATGTACAAATTTAAAAACGATTAAAATAACTGTATCCCCCTATCGTATGCTCCGAGTGTGTCCACGTGGCTATATAATTACTTTTTCGTATAAGTGTATACGAGTCTGCGTTTTTATTCTTCGCGTCACCCGAAAGGAAGAGGTAACTATTACGCTCGCGCCTCAACAATGCAGAAAGCGTCTACGCTAGAAAAACCCTCTCGACTCGGCAGAATGCTTCAAAAACGTGGAAGGTAAAGAATCTATCACAAACGTCTCGTCTAATGCTATCGTCGTGCCACTCGAAGCGAAACTCTAAACCCCTAAACGAACGGAAACCTTAAATAAGAATCGTTGAAGAATTCGAAAGTTGGAACGACGAGCGATTGAGGTAACTTCGCGTCACCCAAATCGGAACTGACTCGGTGGACCGTCAACTGCGAATTACTCCACGATAACATGCTCGGTACGTTTCTACGCGTACTAGCTCCTCCCGAACGCTAAAATAAATTCGCCAAGCGAATGATATAATTGATCCTATTAATTAATAAAATATCACAACTAGAACGCTCGTTACAATTACGGTTTCCGAGAAGAAAAGGAAAAAAATAAAAGATCGTTTTCTTGCTCTCCTAATAGCTTCCGGTATCTATTGTTGTTTAGATAATAATCGTCGATCGACGGTGCTTATTCATCTAATCATATACACAGCGTAAAACTTGTTATTAGGGCGCGTATAACAATGACTACGTGTTAAAGAGCTTGTACTGACTGACGATCTACGACCTAATAAATTGATAAACTAACGTAGGACCATCGCCGTGTAGAGTTGCGTATACTTTCTAATCCCAAGAAGCTTCGTTAATTAGTAATAACACCGAGGAGGATAAGTAAACCCTAAATATTTGTTAGGGAGTTAACCGATAATCAAATCGACCTCCATATGAGACCTAACGAACCGCCCGCTACCCAAATACTTTTCGCGTATATGCCTCGACGTAAATAATAAAACAATAAGGTACATGTACATATAGACTACATTAGGTGATTAATCGATACGATCGACAGTTACAGTCTTATGCTAACGTTATGGATATTCTATCTATCGTCAGTCAAGACTTGCTCTTTGGATGAAGACAAAGAAACGAAAAACCTGACTGAAGCCATGTGGTGTCCCCCTCGCCTATGATTCATCTAATAACGTATATCTATGATAAGTATTAAGCATGATAATATATATGACTATGATCATACACTCCCTCTCCTCTAACTTTAGTTTTTGTGCATTTACCGATTCGCGCGAGGAGAAAAATAAGTGTCTCTATACATACAGACGAACGCTTGTTCATCTTCGTTTAAATGTAGAACGCGAAAACTTTACCGATATGACCATTTTGTTTCTCTCGAAGAAAGACTCATTTCTACGCGACACGATTTACTGTGGAAGCATACATACAGATATATACATACATATACGCACGTAGGAGCGGCGCAAATGTGCTTGCGTTAATTATTATAATTTTGTATTGCGTGTGTAATCGACACGACACCGATTGTAGTATCTAAACTACGTTTACTGCGAATCTCGCTGCTACTTCATTCAAAGACTTTCTTTCTCTTTGTTTTCTCTTCCTAGTTAGCAGTAAATACAAATGTTAAATATGATTAATTGTTAAACAGGCACATTGACTTGGTTACATAATTTTTTTTTACTTCTTGACTCTATATAAATATATAATCGCCTTAATGCGTTTCAAAGAAGTGATGAACATATCTGTTTGCGTTGGACACGCTGCTGAAGCTTTTCTAGAAATTAATCAAAACGAGCCAATGTGAATTTCATGGAAGAAATTATGAGAAAATTGTCGGTGCCTTTCCAAATAATTAAATTCATTGTTGTTTGAAATCAACTGATCTAGCGTCTATTTACAAATCGAAATTTAGTAGATTAGCAGCGTCGTGTTTTCGTATATATGGAAAATTTTTCTTTACGATATTGCTAAAATATCTAAACTGTCATTCTCGCGTTCTCTCTAACATCGCTCTCTTCCTTTCTCTCCCTACCACGCGCTCCTGGCAATCTCTCAAAAACTTGGCCATTAGCGTCCTCATTCTACGTGTAAAATATCCCCTAATAAAACTCTGAACATGGATCACTTTAATCAACGTACCACAGCTAATATCTCTGTTACGTTATCGTACAGCTACGTATATAAAATAATTAGCAAAACAATGCCTAAGCGTCATTCCATTAAAAACCACGAGACATACGTGTCGGCACGCAGACTTACTACAGTCTAAAACTGTGCCACGAGCCGTAGAATGTCGTGCGTGCAGATCCACCCCTTAATTCATTGGTTTGAACATCAAAAAACGTAGGAAGAGAGCTGCTCGCGAACAACTGTATAATAACTATGTACAAATCGACGGGCACGCACGTGCACGTCGAATACATCCCCCGATCTGGGGATATAACGTATTTCTTTTCTTCTTTCTCACAAACATTACGAAACTGCTTTCTTTATACTGACGTGAAAGAGTGCCGGAAGGAAGAACATGATTCGATGAGAAACATGGGTATTGCTAAAAGAAAGTTCGATCGACGCACTCGTCGTTATCGAACGAACAACGAAGAAAGAATGTGTGCAATCCGACATTGTGATAGACACGAAGAGACTCACCGAGTCTCGCGATTCCGTTCCTCACTTATCTCTTCCTGAACGCAATTTCGTGGAATACTACAAATGTACAGGTTCCCTTGTCGTGTAAGGGTGTATCGCAGATTTGTGCAATGTATCCGATGTATACATTCTCCGATACTCTACGATACTGAATGAAATGTAAAAAGATGCAGGGAAATGAGCGATGAAATAATGTGAACGTATGTTAACACGATTGTACGAAAATAATGTTGCGAAAGCCAATTTCATTCGAAGCGAACCTAACGTGAATCAATGCAAGTTTCCTATCTACAAAAATCGCAACACTACCAATAAGTGTGATTATCATAAAAATCAGTGATGCCTAAATCGTAATACTAACAATAGTAGTAGTAATAATGGTAATTATATAGTAATAGTTACGAGAACGAGAACAGAATAATTATGTAGTAAAAATAAATAGTCAGGCTGCTGCTAGGAGCTCAGCTCTTGTCAAATACGAGGTTTAACCGTGCGTTCAACTATATTATATATAATATCTCGTTTCGAATCAAACTAGTAGAATTCAGTTCTGAACTCAAACTTTTCGTATACCGACGTATTCCGAAATGTAATCCTAGAAATAAATCTTGCGATGAAACTTCTTCGGGGCACATCACTACGACGAAACAATGTGCTGCCTGTTGTGTCGTGTGTAGTATGTGTGTAAATCAATCAAACTCCCGTTCAAATCATTCGGAAGTGAAAACGGGCATCTTTGATGACCCGCTCGAAGAAGGTTGCTCAAAACATTTGTATCAAAGCGTGACGTCACGCTCGACAACAAATGGTTCCCAGCGAAATTGCTGTGGACTCTGTCGCGCTAAGACCACAATCATTAACGACAATTAAAAACCGTACGTCGTACACAATATGTAACGTACATGTTCTACCACAAAAAGAAATGCAAACTTAGTCCTGTCATCGCTGAAATTCGATTGAACGATAATTCGTAAGATTGCCTCGAACAGAGGCGAAACATTACTGTCAAATTATCAATCACTTTTTTCACCTGCTTAAACCGCGCATAATTAAACTCACGACGCAAGATCGTCACGATCTTTCTTACTTCTCATATGTGATCCCGTAAAATTTCTCTTTGGCGCGGCGAACGTTATTGCTTAGAAACATACAAAAGGAAACGCGTCGGGTATATAGCGTATATACCGCCCATGCGTATACAACATATGCGCCGTCTAAGTCGGACAAAAATTGTACGTCGATCACCAAAACAATTGTTTGAGAAAAAATAATACAAATCATCGAAGCGATGGTTCACTGAGAAAAAGATTGCGCGAACGCGAACAACAAGGGGCGCCGAAGGGCAGACCCGCCTCTATTTCCTTTCGTTACTTTCATTTGTTCTCAAGTTCAATCGGCATATACAATTTTTCGTTCGATCGGGCGAAAGGAAAAAGAGCAGCACGTTTTACGATGAATATGCGACGGACGCGTTAATGAACGCGTCGGGACGCGAACGGGCCCGGTCTAATGGATCTCGGATTCACATTTGATACTTTTCACAATCGAAACTGCATAGACACAACATTTACATATTTTTTGCGACAACACAGACAGGCAGTTCGAAGGGGGCGATCGCTGTTTAAGGACGGATTGTCAAAAAGTTAAGTTGGAGAACGTCTCTCGGGACTCCGTCGAGTCCTCGTCAGTCGTAAAATTTCATTTCCGCATGTATATATATATAATATATAAAGCTTAGTGTATTTATTCGGTGTTTTCAAATAGTATCGCGAAATACCCCCCTCGTTCACTAGTAAAAAAAACACGTTCGCGGGAATGAATCGGGGGTACAATAACGACAAAGGGTTCCTTCTTTTTCCTTTCGTTCGATCGGCACGATAGAGTCAAGTTCGAAAAGAAATAGCAGAGCCACGGCGAAAAATTGTATTGCGCGTACGCCGTCTAAATTTTTCTTTCGGAAACTAACCAAAGGAATAATTTACTCGGTGAACCACAAACCAGAAGGTTGATATTGATGTTTGGCCGGTGAAAGCGGGGCCAATCCGTAAACTGCTGTCGGCTGCATATGTGCAGGCAGTGGATGCGCTGCATGACTTGCTAGCAACGGTCTTGCTGAGCTGTGATGAGCTGGTGGTGGCAACGCTCGACTAGAATCATACAACGTTAATGGAGACGAGCTGTAAAAAACGGGATAATGAACGTTAGAAGTTTCTCCGTAAAGTTCTAAAAAGGGAAATGAAACATTTGTTTTATAAAATAGATATATGTATATGTCATTTTTTTCGTTCCACACGCATACGGTTTTATAACGAGATAACATTATATAAGAAATATATATATATATGTATAGTATATCATACACTGATAAGAATCGATTAATTGACAAATAACTTTCTTTTTCCTTTACACAAAATACATTATCAAAATACTTGTTCTTTGTGCAATATTCTAATTCTATTCAGGCAATCAACGGTATTCTACTTTATTAAAATACACGTACACTAGAACGTAAAATACATATTGCACAACCGTTGTAACGGCATAATACAATATATGACGGATCGGAAACAAATCAGATGTAACGACGTTACATTCCTTCTTTCGTTAAGAGAAAATATCAATATTATCCAGCTACATATAAATATTCGTAAATACATATATGTATCGCACGATCTTTACAACGTTACATGCCATTGAGAACAAGGTAAAACGGTTGCACGGGAACGCACTAATATATGTATATATTTGCAACGATAACTACGGTGTACGATCACAAATATATAACAACTATTACGATCAGAAAGACTATACTCTAAAACGAAAATATAATAAATGGTACACACATGCATGCATCAACTAGGTGTCTAGGTACCCACCCGGGTGTGAATCCCTGATAGGTGGGCACTTGTTGCTGCTGGATAGCAGTAGGAGCCTGAGAAGGCGCGGCTGTAACGTACACCGGGCGTGGCACGGCATGGGCCCTTGAACGCACGTGGGCGTATTCTTGGTATAGGGGTTGCCCCAGATGCTGTGCACTTCCTATCACAGGCCCACCCGCAGGACTTCTGCCCCCGCCACCGCCCCCAGGACTAAGGTGGGCCGGATGCCCATGATGGCTGTGGGTATGACCCGGATGGGCTGCCGTACCCACCACCTGGCTCTGCCTACAAAACCCAAAACAAAATCCAACCCTCCGTTATGCGAATTCCCATGCGTTCTCTTACTTACTGTAACGAAGTCTCTTTCTCTCTCTAAGAGGACCAAACCGAATGGGAGGACTACAGACCGATCGTTCCGATCCCACGTACGTCGATAATCCCGAACTCGGGCCACACAGATCGTTCGCAAGTTTCGAAGGAACCTCGGCAGGCTTCAGGGATAATTGAAACGCGGTATTTCTATCCGTGCGGCCACGAGTTCGAAATCATGGTATTTAACTTTCGGCTTTTTGTATTTACGGAGGTGAAAATGGAAAATTCATGCTGTTTACTTGCCCCGTCGTGACACTCGGCCCGTCACTCGTCTCGACAACGTGTACACGAGCCGCCCGTTCATCGGTTTGGTCATTTCTCATTCTAAGAGAAAACCTATGTACATGCATTTCGATAAACTACGTGCTCAACAAATTGTCCTGAACGATCTAATAGTTCTATCCGCTAAAGACTCGTCTAAGATCTATGCGTGTGTACAAATGTCTCGCATGCTTCGAGAGTGAACTCATGGACAACGACTATTGTTACGAGTGTTTCTTACCTGTATTGATGTACAGTGTTCGCCACCGCCCATTTCTGATGCTCTCTGGAATGAGCAGCCGGTGGTTGGATGTACTCGTGCTTGTACTCCGCTCTCTTTCCGGGCCACGACACTCGCTTGTCCGTGCCGGTCGTATATACGATGTGCTGCTCTTGTAGGTGAGGATGCGCGCTACTTGTGGTCACATACTGCAAGAAGTAGTCATGCATGTCATAGCCATCATCCTAGAAAACATTATCAAACGAAATAAATTACTAAAACAGGGGTAGGGATTCTGTGACCAAAAGTCATTGCCATTTATTCCTCACTCGACTGTCAGTAAGTAACGATAAAAAATAAATAAATAAAGAAGAGCAAGACGGACTGAATGAAGAAACGATACAAAGTATAAATTATCATTAATTCAAATCTATATTTAACCTGATAGGTCGGTGGCTCCTTGCAAGTTGGCGCGTGACACGGATGTGGTGCGAGGTACTCGACGCCGGGCTCCGGTTTCGTCGCTACGTTCACCATATTGCATTCAGACTGCACTTTCGCCAATAATCGTTTCTTTTGCGATTGGGAGGAGTAGCCGGAGCTGCTGCTACAATCGAATCAAACGAATTCACATTACATCGTCGTCCCAATCATTACGGATGACGTTAAAATGATTTTCATAGGCGATCTAATTACCTGCTGACGTGATGTTGTTGCTGTGGCTCGTGTTTAATCAGTTGCGTGGTTTGCTGATGCTGAGGATGTTGCGGTAAATGTTGGTAGAGGTGATTGTGGGCCCGGCCTGGACTGGCTTCACCGTCGCTGTCACCGACGGTAACGCAACTGATAATATTTTTCCGCTGCGACGTCCTCTGCGATGTGCTGTGCGTCGTCACGTGCCCGTTGGTGTGGGACTGGCTACTCGAGTGGGTCTGTTGCATAGGTTGAACCACGCGCGGGGTGGACTGGGTGCTGGAAATGAAAGATAAACGCGATCAGTTAAGCATAAATGAACTGAAAAATCTATATCCCGGATAATTTGCAAATAGTCACATTAAACATGAAAAACTGGTATTGAACGCCAGAGCTGTTAAATACTATTAAAGTTAGAGCATTAATTTATGGCCGAAACTATGGAAACTTCAAAAATGCGTACTTCAATTTCCCAAATAGAAATAAAAGGCTGAAGTAGGAGGATCGTATTATATCTGTTATTACCGATTATACAACCATAAATCGATGCTGTCCTGTGTAATATGACATTACGTTCATGTACCTTCGTATGACTTCCTCGCGGACTGGTCGTCCATCGCCAGACAGGCGAGTTGCCAAATTCTGACAGGCTCCGCATTGCCGATCGCCACAGCTGTCAATGATATTCATGCATGATTCAACTACTTTCTAATCTACCAATGAAATATTAATAAAATATGCCTCGCGATCGAAACGCCTATGAATGAAAGATATTAGACCTCTATAAATTAAATTAATAAACAGAAGACAAATTTATACACCGGATAATTGTGTTTGCGGTTTAGAAAACTGTGCGAAATAATAGATTAAATATCCGGTTTGCTAGAACTTACAACGAACATGAAGCTATTCTTTTATAATTGCAAGCAGACTTCTAACTACTTGCATTACAGTTCTACGTATACGTAAGTAAACGCGTAATTTACCATTTGCCCGGTGTTTCGTCTTCGCTATCACTGATCGTGATCACGGAAACGGCCGGCGACGGTGTGTCATGAATGGTGATGGTTTGTTGCCGACCGGATGTGACCTGATGGTGCTCTACATTGTGATTACTGCTGTGCTTGCTGCTGTGATGATGCTGCTGCATAGGTTGTTGTTGCCAATGACCACTCGAGGGCGAGTGCCGTCTCATGTTGCTCGGAGGCGTGCTCTCCTTTACCCTCTTTTTCACCGGGCTCAACTGCTGCGTCTCCTTCTTATGCTCGTGCCTGTGCTGAGACTGTTGCGGCACCGTCACGTGATGCTGATGGTGCTTGGTCACGCTGCGCTTGCCCCAACCAGGTGGGTGCTCGACGAGGGCGCTAGTATTATAAACTTCTGCGACAGGGAACACCGGCCGCTGATCCTTCCCCAAAACAAGGGAGATTAGTTAAAAAATCTGTTCGTTCACGGGGATGTAATTTCAAGAAGTTAATAAAGCGTCTACCTGCAGGATAGCTGAGCTATCGACGATGAGAGGTCTTCCCCAGTCTCCGGCATCGCTCAGTAACGGCTGTTGTATGGCTGCGTGTTGCGGCGGCAATTGCTGCCACGATGGTACAATCGCGGCCATCTGACGACTTCCACCGGGCCAAGAGGTCTGCACAGCGTTCTAAGAAAGGATTATCGTTATTGCCATCCGTTTGGAGAAAGTCCCAGATTTGATTTTGACGTCGGTCGCGCTTACCGTTAACAACATTTGTCGCCCAGTCTCTACCATGGACACAGGAACCGCCGCGTACTGTTGTTGAGCAGCCGCTGCCGCGGCAGCAACGGCCTGCTGCGATATAATCGATGGTTGAATTTGTAGCGGTCCCTGCTGCGCTTGTGGAGGTTGAGCGACGACTACGTGTTTCGCGGGGCTGGGCATCGTCTGATAACTGGATGGATGGCAAAGTAAACCCGGCACCAGTTGATGCGGGAAATCATGCACTCCGCTTCGTCCGCTGTTCGACCCATTAGATGAGCTACTGTACTGCGTCGCGCGACGACTGCTGTTACTATATATTTGATACTGGAAAACAAAGAAGATACAATAATAATAGAAGACAATCCACGAATATTTTTAATTAATTCGATATTAAAAAGATCGTCGACGAACCAGATTATCATATCCCGTTTGCGCAGTGCGATGTTCCCTGACCAATCGTTGTACTTGATTGGTCAGTTGGTTGTTGAAGGTGAAGGTCACGGCACTGCCGTTCGTCGTCGGAACAAAGTTAGCTACCAGCGACGTCGGCTGAGGTGGTTGAGGCGCTGGAGGAGCTTGGTGATGCGCCGGGCTCGCAGTAAAGTCTCCGGCTCGCCGACAAACCTCCATCATTTGCACGGAAGCCTTAACGTTGTTACAGTGTGCATAATCGACCAAATGAGCCAGCGTTACAAAGGCATGGTTCAGAGCCTCCCCGGGTGTTATGCGGCGCTCCTAAAACACGATAGTGCACAGTGAACAGGGAATGATTGTTCAATTGATCGTACCATCGTTCTATAAACGCTTATACGACCAAAACATGAATTAGATATTACTACCTGGTCCATCGTGAGCATCCTCTTCAAGAGGTCGATGAACTCTCTCCTATCTGCTTTCTCAGCCAACAATTGACCACCGTCCAAGTCGGTCGGAACATTAACTTGACCGATATCGTCGATGCAATTAAAAATATATTTCCTCGCCTCCTTAGATTTAATGCCAGTCTCGGTCTCGTGCTCTTCCGGTGTTTTCAATCGCCAAAACGGGTACGTGCCTGCAAATTATCCCAGA
>SMSR01008449.1:96061-107123 GCA_019453355.1 Ceratina japonica
ATGTAATTTCAAGAAGTTAATAAAGCGTCTACCTGCAGGATAGCTGAGCTATCGACGATGAGAGGTCTTCCCCAGTCTCCGGCATCGCTCAGTAACGGCTGTTGTATGGCTGCGTGTTGCGGCGGCAATTGCTGCCACGATGGTACAATCGCGGCCATCTGACGACTTCCACCGGGCCAAGAGGTCTGCACAGCGTTCTAAGAAAGGATTATCGTTATTGCCATCCGTTTGGAGAAAGTCCCAGATTTGATTTTGACGTCGGTCGCGCTTACCGTTAACAACATTTGTCGCCCAGTCTCTACCATGGACACAGGAACCGCCGCGTACTGTTGTTGAGCAGCCGCTGCCGCGGCAGCAACGGCCTGCTGCGATATAATCGATGGTTGAATTTGTAGCGGTCCCTGCTGCGCTTGTGGAGGTTGAGCGACGACTACGTGTTTCGCGGGACTGGGCATCGTCTGATAACTGGATGGATGGCAAAGTAAACCCGGCACCAGTTGATGCGGGAAATCATGCACTCCGCTTCGTCCGCTGTTCGACCCATTAGATGAGCTACTGTACTGCGTCGCGCGACGACTGCTGTTACTATATATTTGATACTGGAAAACAAAGAAGATACAATAATAATAGAAGACAATCCACGAATATTTTTAATTAATTCGATATTAAAAAGATCGTCGACGAACCAGATTATCATATCCCGTTTGCGCAGTGCGATGTTCCCTGACCAATCGTTGTACTTGATTGGTCAGTTGGTTGTTGAAGGTGAAGGTCACGGCACTGCCGTTCGTCGTCGGAACAAAGTTAGCTACCAGCGACGTCGGCTGAGGTGGTTGAGGCGCTGGAGGAGCTTGGTGATGCGCCGGGCTCGCAGTAAAGTCTCCGGCTCGCCGACAAACCTCCATCATTTGCACGGAAGCCTTAACGTTGTTACAGTGTGCATAATCGACCAAATGAGCCAGCGTTACAAAGGCATGGTTCAGAGCCTCCCCGGGTGTTATGCGGCGCTCCTAAAACACGATAGTGCACAGTGAACAGGGAATGATTGTTCAATTGATCGTACCATCGTTCTATAAACGCTTATACGACCAAAACATGAATTAGATATTACTACCTGGTCCATCGTGAGCATCCTCTTCAAGAGGTCGATGAACTCTCTCCTATCTGCTTTCTCAGCCAACAATTGACCACCGTCCAAGTCGGTCGGAACATTAACTTGACCGATATCGTCGATGCAATTAAAAATATATTTCCTCGCCTCCTTAGATTTAATGCCAGTCTCGGTCTCGTGCTCTTCCGGTGTTTTCAATCGCCAAAACGGGTACGTGCCTGCAAATTATCCCAGATTATTCGTAATCATTCGGAAATGCATTCTGAGGCAGTTCCCGGAACGTGTGATGCTTACTGTTCATATCTCTGTAAAAGAATTTTGTTGTCTTGCTGGCATTGTTTAACATGTGTTCGGTTGGTAGGCCTTGCGTCTGGCTGATGTATCGAATTTGATCGTATTCTGAACTACCGGGATATAGAGGCCATCCTAAAAACAATTCCGCGACCACACAGCCGAGCGACCACATATCTATAGCTTCACAATACGGAAGTCCAAGTATAATTTCGGGTGCACGGTAGTATCGCGATTGCAGATACGTGTTGCAGACAGCTTTCGACACATGGGAGGCTGACCCAAAATCAATAACTTTTACACGATAAGGCTGACGTACTGGATCCACCAGCATGATGTTCTCTGGTTTAAGATCGGCGTGAATCAACCCCAATTGCTGAAAAAATATACTTTCTCGTCACCGTATCTAATCGACTTCGTTCTGGCACCAGTAGCCAACACAAGGACAAAAGCGACCGCTTACCTTGAGCTTCAAAAGNCACACGATAAGGCTGACGTACTGGATCCACCAGCATGATGTTCTCTGGTTTAAGATCGGCGTGAATCAACCCCAATTGCTGAAAGAATATACTTTCTCGTCACCGTATCTAATCGACTTCGTTCCGGCAGTAGCCAACACAAGGACAAAAGCGACCGCTTACCTTGAGCTTCAAAAGGGCGGTGAGTACTTGTTGGAGGATCGGCCTGATGTATTTAAGCGGCAGGGGTGAGAATTTATTCTGTTTCAGGAAATCGTAGAGATTTTGTTCGAGCATTTCAAAGACCAAGCAGGTATGGGACTTATGCTGGAAGCACTCGTAAGCGCGCACAAAATTGAACTCATCCGCGTTTTCCTGACTGAGTCGAGACAGGATGGAGACCTGCAGAGGCAAGATATACAATCAAGACAAAAGATTTCTTAAACCCATCCCCCGCAGCGTGACTCACCTCAATCTGCCCTTGGCGCGCATACGATGGATGGTTCTTTAAAATTTTGATGGCTACTATTTCGTTCGTTCCTTTTTTCCAGCATTTCACGACCTGTACAGCGGAAACGTTGTTTAATGACAGCGCTCAGGTAGAAGGCTCTGTTCATCCGTATATCACCCATGAGAAAAGGTTTTTTTACCTGTCCGAAGGTACCTCTGCCCAAAAACTCGAGGACCTCGTACTGATTAGTCATTGAATAGAGGACTTCGTGCTGGACCAGTTGGTAATCCCCGTCTCCTTGAGGGTTGCTCCCGCCGCCACCGCCGCCTCCATTGGCAGCGTTGGTTACCTGCTTGCTATGTGCCGTCATGCCTGTCTGCTTGTGCTGTTGTTGCTGTTGCTGCTGTTGTTGTTGCAGCTGCTGTTGTTGATTATGGTGCTGGGACGACACTACAGTACTACCCACCGCGTTGGTCGCGTTGGCGGAGTGGACTGCCAGGCCGTCACCATTACCCTCCCTCGACCAAGTTTTTCTCTGTAGGAGGAATACACCTTATACAAAAATTTTTGGACGTTAAAGAGATCGTAGATAATTTCTTACAGCATTTTTATTGGTAAGGGACGGAGTTTGCGTCGAGCACGAAACGCGGTTAAACAAGGAGGAAACACTGAGACACGACGTAGATCCCAAAACGCGATCTCATCAGTTATGTGAACGTAACACGGATACGAACACGCATACGTTCTTATGTGTATACAATGAGCGAGGTAAACATAGATGCGTGCGTCGATGAATACTTATGAATTACAAAAAGTGCCAAACAAATGTCTTGTGTACGATTTGCGCACGATTCTTAAATAGAATCATTTTTATCGAGATTTAGCATCAGGAAAACTCGGCATCACCTCTATGACCGACAGCTACATGAAATATGAAATGAAAGCCTTGAAAACAATCGATACGTAACTACGTCACACAGAAAAGTTACTTGACTAAGGATCATCGAATACGGAGTCTCGGTTATCGACAGGTCAAACGAAACCAATCGTTCCGTTCCTTAATTATTCTTCGGACTATCGGGGACTTTGATTTATGAAACCTTAATACGAGAGAACTATTTACGTTTAAGTATACAGGAAATCGAATGGACTTCGTGAAAGTTAATCCATCGGAAATGTTGAAAGACATTAATTCGTCGTCGTGTTCTTATTCAATCCAAACTCACTGACGACCAGCTAGATTTTTCGACCGGCGCGAGGAAAAAAACGATGACTGCTCGCTCGTTCGCGGAAGGAAAAAGCGCAGCATTATTTTTAATGACCGCAGCGAGTCGTGTCGTACGTAAACGAGGAAAAACAAGCCGAGACGAACAGTGCGGACGTATAAACTTTCTTATCAGACGGAATTGGATGGATGTCGAAACGAAGTGAGCGTACAGAAATTGTAATACTGATCGTGAAAAATCGGCGGTGCTCCGAAGTGAAACGACACAGAGAAGATAAGACATAGCTAGAAGGATTCAGGATGTAGGATTTGAAACAGTCGACGTGCCTGGACGTGAACTACTCAAAATAAAATCGAGGCTACTTGCTTCATAAATAACAGTCGTTTAAGTTAGGTTTCTTCCTCGGATCGCGTCGAGGCACGTCGAGGATCGTGGAAGAAAGTCTCCTTCAGGTTCTTTTTAAGACAACAACGGCTTTAGCGTTAGCGCTTATTTATAGTCGACATACATTTGCCTTATTGAACGTATATCGGTAGTAAAGAACGAGGGAGAAAAAAGGACACAAAGAATCGCGAATATATTATTCTCGATTCACGAGCTTCTCAAGTTGCGCAGTTCGAAAACTTGAGTAACTTTGCTTTGAAAGTACGGCAAACATCAGAAATTATATGATATAATCAGCGATGGCAATATCCATCGAACTTAGGCATTTTACTGTTTTCTGATGCGTCAACGTTGTAGCCAAAGAGTGGAATAGTGAAAGGGAGGAAAGGAGACGGGGACGGGAGGCGGGTTCTCTTCCTTCGGCCCCGTCCATGACGACGGGGTCAAGAAAGAGAGTTTATCGGTAGGAGAAGATCGCATAGGAAGTGGGCACCAACCTTCTGGCCGGCACAGCGTTGGTACGTGTCTAAGAGCTTGATCGTCGAGGCTCGTACCAGGGTCTGTTGGTTCGGGCTACTCTTCTGCAGCGCATTATTGTTGTGCAGCGAGCTAAACGCGGTATTAGCACCGTTCACGGAGTACCGTTGTTGCAGCCCGGTATTGTCTAATTGGTAGTCGCCGGTCGACTGGACCAGTGCGTCCTGGATCACCGGCTGGCTCACGTTGTACTCCAATTTGCGTTTCTTGCTGTGGTGGTGAACGGTGTTGTTACTGCTGCTGCTGCTGCTGCTGCTGCTGCTGCCGTTGACGCTGCTCGTCTGCTGTGTTTGGATGAACATGTCACACATTCCCTGAAATTGACCAAACAAAATTCTTCATTAAACGATCGGCTCCAACGAGAAGTAAGAATATTTCCATGTGATTAAACTAAATGGATTCAAGACTCAATAAGTAGAACGGCATGAATAAAATTTCGCTTCCAAGAGAATGCATAGATTATTTAACGTTCACGGAGTTGTTTAAGCCCCGCCTGATTCCGAGACGTCACTAAAAATGCCGTTTCATCGAACGCAACACAAAACGCGGTCGCCGGGTACGTAGCTACACTTTCAAGTTATCTAACGAGCGATATCGTCGCCTGGCCGACGGTAAACAACATAAAAGCAGAAACGAACTAAAAATAACGAAACTAGAAACGTTGTAGGGACTAACGGGAGACGGGAGATGGGCCACGGTACGGGGAACCGAGACTTTTTGTACATATTTCGGATTTCGTCCCGGGGCGTCGTTCCGAGGCACCGATAAAAAGAGAGAGGACACCGCGGCTATGATTTGAGCGACGAGAGAAACCTACGGCTCGCGCAATATATAAAAAGAGCACGGATCAAACATGAAGACTATGAATATTTTAGTAGAGTCTTTTTATTTCTCTCTTTCCTCCGTCCTCTCTCCGATTCTCTCTGTCGCTCGCTCCTTCGCGTACGTGCGCCTTTGTATGGTTCCACGCTGATTCGGGCCAGCGGCTCTCAAAAGGCATCTACCGAATATCAGGTTTCCCCGCGCGTTGACACTCTTCGAGCGAGCTGCAACAGGGCGCGCAAGCATTTTCGGCGGCTCTCGAGCCTCCCCAACGGCTCCCATCGCTATTCACTTTGTTACAACCGCTCCTACTTTACTAGGAATCGAGTCCCCGCCCACGCACCGATGTTTACGACCAAGAAAAACCTATTAGCCAGTTCATTTACACAATTTGCCTGGCGTCTGTATTTATCTGGTGCACGACGCGAATTGCGAGAGTTCGAATACTTCCCCGGGCAAACTCGTGTCCCGTGTTTACGAAATTACGGTGCCGATAAGATAACGTTGTTTCCTTTCCTTTATCGATTACAAAAAAGTGCCAGACGTGTGTGCGCGTGCGAAATCGACGATTTACGAGCGCGAGACCCGCGTTGATTCGCGTTTCGCAGGGGAAATAGGGTGGAATCGAGCGAGCGTGACGAGCGTTTCGGATACTTTCGATACCTCCGATCCAGTTCTTCCGCCCCCGCTTTCTTTCTCTTCCCCCTTATTCCGACGTAGAAGCCCCCCGAGTTTCATTCGCGTGCAGGACGTGCTCTAATTATAGTGCTGCCTGTCAGAAATAGTGTTGCTCCGTATTATGAACGATCTACGGTACCAGCGAGTACAGTTACGTTTATGTTAACCGCCTTGTCAGCCGGTCGGTGAGAGTTCTTGTTTAAACTGATGCTCGATATCGAGTCGTGCAGGCCAGCCCGGCGATGCGAGCAGCTTTTTACCTACACTTAATGCATACACGATTTAATTGAGTAATGTGATGGACACTGCCAAGAAGAACGAAATCCATTAAACTTTATGGGCTCGTGTACCGCGTACGCTTGTTAAATGTATTGGTCACCGGTCTGGCCGATCAAAATGGGTCGCGCAAACAAGTTCGGCTCACCGTAGGTTTCTCATCGCCGCTGCTAGATGTAGAACGGATTACGAATAAATCGTTCCTCGATTAGACTTCTTCGATCGAAGAGCAAACATAAAACGTGAGTTTGTGCTTTTCACCAATTGCTTCATCGTTACGTCGTTCTTTACATTCAACGTAAGAACGAAATGTAGAAAAACGAATTTATAGGATTCGTATGAACGTTAGGAGTTTAGAGATCCGGAACCCTACGATTTCGTCGATTATCAAAGGATCAAAGCGTGAAAAGAAGGTAAAACATAGTCGCAGGGTAACGCGGCGAGGTGAGAGCCACGAAGAAAGGAAAAACGTTGAGAAATGTGGGTCGTAGGAAACTCCGGCGAGTGAAGAGGGGCGCGTTGGCCCTGGTCGACGACGGCGATATTCGACGTCGAACTTGCGTCAAACGAACGGCGGTTGGCAAACGCGGGGAAAAATGGGACCATGAAGGGACATCGGTTTCAAAGCCGGCCGAACCGCGTTGTAATAAAGCGAACGACTTTACGTAACGCCGTCGCGTCGTCGCGCGACGAATAGATAGCGGATCGAAGGAGTTTCAGCTTACTCGCAACCGGCCAACCTTTATACATCATCGTGCCCGCTCTGCCTGGTCATTGCGTGTGCCTACGAACATTACAATTACATATGTATCTGCCGTCCGTTTCGGTTTACTTTATATATTTCGAGCGTTCGCCTTGGGAGCAAGATTCTAAATTCGAGCTGCGAACTTCATTCACGCGTAAATTCGCGTTTTGACATTACAAACGTACGTCTACAAAAATAGTTTAGAATATTTTAAGGCGAATTACATAGTGCGTCAATGTTGGCAGTGGCCGAGCCTTTTAAACCAAAGTACAATCGGAGGAAAAATATCTCTTCTATTTATTGGACCGAGTACGTCATGAACGCTGTTTCACTCCGTGCCATCCATATGCGTTCCCCGTGCAAATAATTCTTCCCTGCTGGACGCGGACGAGTAAATAGGATGCAACAAATAAAATATCGTGACAACGCGATAAATGCGAGCGACACGCGCGCACGAACTTTGCATTGCAAACTCGCAACCTCGCCGTTGCTGCTGCCGCTGACTGTCGTTGATCTCGCGCGTTATCCGCGAATGATTCGCGTATAATCGCGCCGGGGCCACGATGGTGCGGAACGGAGAAGGTAGACGCCGAGCCGGCAAACAACGCGAGGCCTAATCCGTTCGAGTTTTCCCGGACGACCGGATTAGAGGAGACCCAAATCCAGTCTTTGACGGACGTCCGTTCTGAGACAAATAAAGACGAAAGTATGTAGGAAGATTTGCCGATCCGCTGCGGACGGCTCCGTAGTCGAACGCGGACTATTGTTTCCCGTCGGGATACGAAACTGGCAAACGGCGATGAGTCACTGGGTCTTGTCTATCTGCGCGAGTTGCGCCAAGGGACAAAACGAAAGTACGACTCCGATGGATTGGTGGTTGTTTACGCGTTCCAAGCCGTGGTGCGCGACGCGCCGATTGCATATAATCGCGTGTACCGCCTATGCGCGATGAGTCAACTTAATTGGTAGATAATCGGAAAAGTCCTCGGAAACGTTCCGACCTTAGCCCAGCTTCGCATTCGCGGAAACTCGCGGACGACGGCGGGGCGAACAATGAACCTGCGGGTGAATCACGAATAAACAGTGAGTCCGGGCCAACTTCTGAACCGGAGGGGTAAAGGTCGAGCGGCAGTTTTCGGCGCCGCTATACTTGGAAGACGCGGATCGATCGTGGAAACGTTAATTTATTAGGTGCAATTGACACGGGGATTGAAACGAACGCGTCACGCAACGGATGCATGATCCGTTTCGTTGCAAGATAGAAACAATAAATTGCCGATCAATTGCAAACGTCTGGTTGTGGCCCGATCGATTGATAACCGAAGGAAAACAAGTTGGAGACAACGGCGGACGAGCGGGGACCGCGTATTTTCCCGATAAACGGCTCGGCGCTACTCTAGATTCTGAAATAGATCTCGAGAGGGAACGATTTTATTCAAAGTTATACAATCTTAAAAGCCGCGATTACGCGCGCCCTCGCGAGAGAGAGGATGCGAAGTGCGTCGCCGTAAATTAACCGTTTAGTATCGCGATCATAAACGTCTGCTGTTACGTCCTGTATTTATAACGTGCAATCGCGCGCACAAAAGTACGCCGACAAATTGGATGATCACGTGTTAGACTTCGTACGTAGATTTTGCAGCAAACGTTCCACGGTTAGTGCGGAACAATGATAAGCGCGATTGGACGCGAGGAGCCGCGATATCATTAGGGAGACCCATCGATTCTCTTTCTTTTTTTATTCCCGTGGAAAAAGACACTCCTCGCGGTTTCGTAATTTCGTTCTGGTAACGGTCCGCGAGTTGGGAACACGATTGCGTTGCGAAAACAATCTCTTATCGAAAGCCTGTGGAGGATCGCTCGGCATTCTGCGAGCTTTGCATAATTCTAGGCAAATTGCATGGTTTCGCCGAGTTGTCCTTTTACGTTTTAATATGTGTTTTTTTTTTCCGTCGAACATCTCACTTTCCTGTACTCGGAGTGCACCGGCTGGTATTGCGCGGCCAAAACAAAGCGTTGCTCGATATTACGTAACAGGCCTTTTCGAGCGTCCGCGCGCCGGTTCTCGGGGAATCACAGAAACCTCGCTCGTACCGATTGTTAAGATTACCACACAATAAATACATTATACGTGGCTTCGGCGGCGTCCGTAAAATTCCACGCTTTCCTTCGCCGATTCCTCGCCAATCGCGCCAGACGATAACGTCTTCTCGATAGTGGAACTTTCCAATTATGTGTTGTACATCGTTCACGCCCTTTCAGGTCCGTCTGCCGTCTTCGTGGCGCGCATCACTGCCGCGATACGGAGTCCTACGTCGTCGTCGTTTGCGGGTATATAAATCGAGCCGGTTGTTTGTTCAACGCGCGACGCGACGGAACGCGTCGCGTTCCCGTTTGTGCGTCACATTCGAAGGCCGACGACGTCCGTCTACGAATTTTCTGCTGGATGATGCCAGTTCCGAAACTGACTATAACGAAGATCGATGCGGCTCATAAACAATATTTGTTTCAATCAAAACGAGCTAATAAACCATCGCGCGATTGGACTTCAGTCAGCTGATTAACAGGTGTGTCAAAACAAAATCGTGGCGGACTTTGTTCCGATTCCGTTTTAGAAGAACGAGGAATTTTTCAATCAGACATACGCGAACGAAAGTATAATGTCCGTGAAAAAGAAGACCGTAACAAAACGTATAGTGTTCCTATCGATCAAACTCACAAACGATGGATTTTCGTGCGCCGCGTCCAGCTTAGAATTTCTCGTTCGTCAGAGAGCATATGGCACCGGGATCGAGTCGAAAGCGTGTCAAAGGCGGTTTCGAGAGGAATCGCGGTTTACTGGCAACACAATGCCGAGATCCACCAGGTGAACGATTAAGCCGGCGATCGAGGGGTACAGTCGGTGAGAGTACGGGGAAGGTGCTTTCACCCGAGACTCGTTTCTCAAAACGGCAGGTCGCAAGACCGTGGAAAATTCCGACGGACGAAAAACCTTGTGAACGTACGAGGGTCCTATTTTGCGATGGAACGTCCTCGTGCAATATCAAATGTCACGTACGCGAACATTTCCATACTCTTTGTCGACGGTTTGAGTAATGTAAGAATAACTAGGTTTAAGGTCATCTCGCATTACAAGTACCGTCAACCTTCAGTAGTTTCGGTCGAAATTTTCGGCTCGAAAGTGTCCTTCGATGTAAAAAAGGGTGTCCTATATAGCACCAAATTGAAAGTTGCATACCTGCTATGGAACTGATTCTTACGGTGGAGTCCTCTTTTGGACCCAAAATGTCGACCAAAAACACTTAAGATTTATGTCACGTTACGCTACATTATGTTAATGCGAAGGGACCCTTAGAAAGGATTTTTCGTGAGTAACAAATTTGCCCTCGAAAGCGGGATATCGGTAACTCGGGCCTAGCTTTCTTTGCTTAATGCCAGGTAGTAAATGCCTAGTAGTGGAACAAGCAACATTCGTCAATCGATCGATATTCGGTTTATACGTATTCTCCACGGGGTTACTCGCGATTGAAATCACAAAACAAGCTCTTTTGTAAGACTCGGTTCAATTGATGTTAGCCGTACGAAAAGTGGAATCTAGAATAATCTTTTTCTCACAACTTCTACTCGTGAAAAAACAGAACGTGTGTACGTTGCTTTTCTATTCTTCTATATGATGTTAGTACACGTCATCTGGCGCACACTATAATTAGATTACGTCGATTTTCATTCCAATGACAAAAGCAAATTTCCGACTAGAGTCAGAGGAAAGATAAACGATTTCTGTGTTTAATAAGACTGAAGGTTTCGACGGACCGGAGGATTATAAAGAAAATTGACGGTGATAAAAACGTAATCTTTAGAGGGCTGTAAATCTCCTGGAAATGATGGATAGCGTTGCTGTTTTAGGATTAAGGCGATAATGTACGCGATAGAAAGGTATGGCGATTGAAAAGCACGACGTCCTTCTGATTCTGGACGCACGTGTCGAGTGGCAAGGTTCCGCGATCGAAAGGCCATTCGGAAGGTCGCGTTTGAAGAAACCAGCGTAGAAATAGAGATAAAAAAAATATAAGAAGAAGGAAC
>SMSR01008451.1:0-17241 GCA_019453355.1 Ceratina japonica
AGTTAATTAAAAAACATTTCCAGAAGAACATTTTCAACAATTTATAGGGTATCGAGTGTAATGGGAAGCACGCGTACAAATTGAATATTTCCCACCGTTCGGAAAGTTTTCCAATTACAAGTAAAAGCCGTGGAGTTAAAAAGATCACATTTCCGAAAGGGGGGAAAAAACGGGCGAGAGAGCGGAATGTCGGGAATCGAATGACGGGGCGGGGAAACTTTTCGAGGAGGCATTTGCTTTACGGAAAAATATTTAACTATACGCTGCAGGTACGAAGGCAACAAGGGAATTAGGTTCTCGAAAGAGGGCCGCTAACGTTATCGTCTAATGCCCGACCGATAACGTTTTCTGCCCTGTGTACTTACTCTTTGAACGAACCGTGAACTTTTACAACTTCACGAAACGCCAGTACGCTCTATTCACTTCGGCCCGTGTCGATACCAACTGGAACAAAATCGTTGAGAACCCGTATAAATAAGTCCGAACTTACTGGAACTTCTAAAAAAACGTACTGTGCATTGTGCTTACTTTTACTACTTCTTACATCTGTCAAATAAAAAAGTCCATAATTATAGCTTTGCGTTCTGTTAAATAAAAAACTTTTTAACTGTACATTTGTAATCAAGCACAATTGTATATAATTATAAATAACATTTATTAATTAATATTTTATAAATAAACATTTTAGATAAATTTTGCTGTAGTTATACCCGATTTGAATGTTGAATAATTCACATGAGGCACATAAATATCAAAAATACTCCTAACAGAGATACATTATTAAATTTAGAGAATCTCTATAATTAGATCGCATTCTGTTAAAACAGAAAGTAATCTTGCATTAAAAATCTGCCATCTACTTATACTAGATACAAGCTAGAGATATCGGGACGCCAGATCTTGAACGCAGCGTTAATGTCTCGCCGACTCGTTCTACTACCGGTTTAACGGTCGGCCAGTCAAGAAGTATTCACAATACGTAATTGTTTCCTGTAGTCAGATATTCATTAAATTTAACGATAACGAGCGATCGGTGACATTTATACAAGAGTATCGTGTCCATCTTACACTTTTTTATACGAGGTGATTTTTGTAACGCGTCGTTATAAATTAGAATTATCCTACATTTTTAGCTTCTGAATAAACCAGATGATGCTTGGTTTCTCACAAAAATCGTTTGAATTACGGCATATAAGATAAACGGGGCCTATTTAAGTCTCTACTCCTTGTAAATAGAATTAGAATCCTGTAACTTGTTGTTTGTAGCTTCAACTGATACCGACGTTTTATCCTGAATGAAAATCCGCAGTGAACTTTCAAGGATTAAATATATTGTCTTCCCTAAATGGTAAGGGACGCAGGGAAGTAAGATATTTTGGCAGATACGGGGTTCGATTTTGTGAATCGGAATTGGAGCCACGATTCTTCTGGTTGGAGATCAACAAATTCCCTTGGGTGTAACACGATTACGGGGGATGGTATCTGATCGCGAGTTTTCACTCGAATCGCTCCGAACGCCATTTGCGTAATAAAGCTAGTTACCTGGCCGAAATCCCGTCGGTTGTCGCTAATAATTATTAGGATCGTCGCGGGGGCCGATGGACTGGGGTGGAAGGGAGGAGGAGGACTTGAGGGAAATTGTGCAACGCGACGGAAACTTCGGGACGAGACCGGAGGGAAACTCGATTCGACGTTGATTATTCGAAAGTTGCCAATTCGCTGTTGAAACGCTCGCGTCCCGTCGATTTATTCGCGGATGGGATGCCAGCGTAACAAAGTTGACATTGCAATTAACGTCGATAGGGCCCGGACGCGGAAATTAATTTAACCGACATCGAGAACCGAAGAAATCTAACATTACTTCTAAGCAAATTACAAATCGTTATGTGTAGATAAACATGCATAGAGAAATCACATACATAATATGGATATTAATTTATTATTATTATAGGATAAGGTAGAGTTTTCAGGCTGTTTATTTAGGATACGATTTCATTGATAAATATAAAATATGAGAATATATAATATAAAATAATTTCACAGTGGACAAGGAGAAGGACAGAGAAAGAAAGTTTCAAATAAAAAAAAGATTGAAACATTTTCGTCAACAATTCTGACTGGAATGAGAACCAATATCTGTATTATTTTCAGATCATTTTCGTTCAATTACACTCACTAAAAATCTGAAGCCTAACAATATTAAAAAACTTATTCTTAATCCTTTTATTATTTTATTATTTGAAGTGCGTCCGAATATTAATGAGAGTCACTATAAATGTATAAAAAATCCGGAGTCTGTACGTAATGACAGTGACTTCG
Source organism: Ceratina japonica (assembly GCA_019453355.1). NCBI lineage: Eukaryota > Metazoa > Arthropoda > Insecta > Hymenoptera > Apidae > Ceratina > Ceratina japonica. Next base: position 2,320 of record SMSR01008451.1, read on the forward strand.
GAGGAAAGGAAAGAAATAAGCTGTCTAAGTGCGTTGATTAAAAACGCGGATTACAACCTTGTTCAGATGAATGAATTTTTCCTTCTCACTTGAACTTTTCCCATTTTCTCGGAAACGTTCTCTCACCTTTATCTGATCCGCATCTAACCTCCCCCTCGTCTAAAAAGTTGCGCGTGGCGTTGGTCTCTTGACACAGAAAAGAGGTCCTCGTCCCAGGAGGGAAACGTTTCCCGGCCCGTTACAATCCCGAAAGGAATTAAGTGTCTGTAATCTTATTTAGGTGAGAAACTAGGTCGTGAACTGCGAGATTCCCACTCGGCTTCTCTCTCTCTTAAACAGAGCACAACTCTATAGCGACCTTTGTAACGCGAACAATGTAATAATGGGAAAACCAATGCTGTGAAACAGATTAATAAAAAATATTTTCAGGACATTTAACGCTGAAATATTCATAAATACGTTCTAAAAGTAATTTTTACGTGAATGGTCAGATTGCAGGATGGTACAAATTAATTGGGCTTCATAGAGCAAAAATGAGGAGAATTTTTGATAAGATAACTGAGAGAAGTTGTATAAGGTCAATGTAACTATTTCTAATCACTCTACAGTATTTGTATTGTTAAATAAATCGTAAATTTTTAATAATATAAATACTGTAGAGTGAGCAGAAATAGGGACATGAGTAGAAATAGGTTCATTGACCTTAATACATATTATTTTTTAGCATTCACGTTAGCATGTTGTTCAATGTGAGTCGAACAACAAAATTATGTAAACCTTTCTTTCAATGTAAATTTATTTTTATTGTACTTTCCTTCTTATTATAATAATTGGGCCTGCATGTGAACCTTTCCTCTTTCAATCTAAATTTATTTTTATTGTACTTTCCTTTTTATTATACTAATTGGGCCTGCATGTGAACCTTTCCTCTTTCAATCTAAATTTATTTTTATTGTACTTTTCTTTAAATTTCCTTTTTGTTAAAATAATTGAGCCTGCATGTGAACCTTTCCTCTTTCAATCTAAATTTATTTTTATTATACTTTCCTTTTTATTATACTAATTGGACCTCCAACTTAAAATTTTTACCCTAACATAACAAAACGTTGACAATACAAAATGCACACGATTGAAATAATAATAACTTCCCAACTAATTCCTCGACTCAAAATAGGCTTTTGATAGTTTCAATAGAAATGAATGAAAAAGCTCCGTCAAATGCAACGTATCAAGAATAATTTTATGTCAGTACTCTTCCTACACTTGATTGATAAAGTATTGTAATAGAATATTCGAAGCTGGGAAGAATGTAACAAGGTCCCCGCGGGCATGCGTGCGGCTACTCGTTTTCCGGTATACGTCGGGCGAAAACTGGGTGGATCGGCAATTCCACGCTCGTGAATTTCACCGAAACGAGACCATAAATAACTAGTGGTTCCCGCTGCGCAGAATTTCGCCCCGGCTCCTCGATAATTAATCGATATCGTGAAATTACGATCCCGATATTATATTACCGGTATCCATAGCGTCGCGCGCGCGCGCGCGCGAAACGTCGGGATTAATGAAGACGGCGCGCGGCGCGTACGGCGAAACCCGAAGATGCAATTACTGACAGAACAAATCGGTGGTAATCTTGATTACGATCTACATCTGCTCCCGTACGTAACGTCCCGGATTGCTAATTAATCTGCCTTCCCCGTAGAAGCCCCTCTCTTTTCCTTTCTTTCCGCGTCCGTTGCTCGCCGGCCGCCGAACGTTATCTTTTACATTAATACCGTAATAAACCAAGCGGCCGCCCATTGACGGCGTCCGGGGCAAAAAGCGGCCACCGGTGGCTATTGGAATCCTGCAAAAACGATCGAAGACACGCGGAACAGCGCGGCCGAGCGTGTTAACACGCGGAATGCGGTCCAATTTTTACGCCGTTTGCCTAGCGTGTTGGCCGCGACTTCGTATTGCTCCGTGTTCACGTCCCTGTATCGCATTTATTATCGCTGATGTTGATACCACTATCTTTGTCTCTGATACTCGATCTTTCTTGCCTCTCTGATAGAGTTCATATTTTATAGGATGTTTCTTGCGGGACCCAGAGTTGGCAATCAAAATTCACATAGCCGACGATGGCTTCTCTTTTTTACCGCCGAGTTCTTTATAGGTTCTATTCTCTGTTTCAGGAAATATCAAGACGAACGCTGTGCTTGATGTGGAATCCAAGAGGGGATACTGGTTGACGGTGTACGCGCAAGATCATGGCGTTGTTCCTCTCAGTTCGAGTTTGCAGGTTCGTATAGAGAAGATATTGTGTACGAGTATGAGAATTGAAAATATGTGATTGTAATTCGATGAAATTTCTGACATTTTCTTTAGTCTTGTGTCACAATTTAAATAATCAGAATTAATGACTGTGATTCGTTTTTTACGTCTTATAAAACTATGCTTGAATATTCGTTTTTTTAGAATTCTCTTTAGTCTTCAAGTCTTCTGTCAAATTTATATATATTTACATATATGTATGTATAAGAGATGTTTTTTGTATCGAAAACATCACGTAATTGGTATTTTATATTGAATACTGATTTTCAAAATAAATTTTAATAACTTTAACACGCTCTGCAATCGTAATTTTAACCATTGTTAAAATTATCTATCATTATCGATTAGAAATAACTGAAAACGACAAGAAACAAACATGGAGTTTAATAAATATTCTTATTTAACATCCTAAACTTTTGGATAACCCTATAATAAAATAGAATCACGAAAAATAGCTTAAAATATATTAAACATGGATGTCAGACTTTTTATTTTATCCAGCAGAACAATTTAACGTTTCAATACTTCGTAGTCGTATAAAAAATCGTGAACGAACTATAAGAGAGACTACCAGAGAATAACTGCACTATGAAAGCGAACATGATACGCTTGAGCAGATAAATAAAAATCGTTCTAGGTGTAATTCAAAATATTGTACGTACGACAGACGCCTTTGTGACACAGTTCGAGCGTCAATCTGATCTCTCACGCAACTCTGACTTTTCATCCCCTTTTTCCTTCGTTCACGGTGTTCTCTTTGTTCGAATTGTATACACCTCAATTCGATATCACTATATGCTTCGTAACGAGCTTTATTCTATCTCCAAACGTACGTTATACGAACAAAAATTGTTTAAATAAAACGCTGATCCGACCCACATACAGTGACTTCCAAAACGAAATTGCATTGTATTCTATTAGTTTTTGTTTTCGTTTTCGTTCTTTATTATCGGTCGAGACTGATTGGCGTCTGGTTCGCGCGGTAATTTTTATCAATTTTGTTCGCATCCGATGGACGTCGGACAGTTCGTACGGTGTCTGTTAAATAATTCGTAGCCGGTTTCCACGCAGGTGTACGTGGAGGTATTGGACGAAAACGACAACACCCCGTTAACGGAGGTCCCGGTCTACTATCCTTCGGTGCCGGAGAACTCTCCGGCCGGCGTCAACGTTCTCCAGATACGGGCGTTCGATCGCGACGTCTCGCCCCAACAATTCACGTTTTCCATCACCAGCGGCAATCCGGAAGGTTATTTTCTCATCAACACGACCACTGGTAAGTGCGACGCATGCTCAGCTGACCAATATCTCCCCCGGAATCGAAATAGATTCTATCTGGCTATCTGTACTTCGTTCGAAATCGATCAGCGATCAATTTACTCGCCGAATAAGAGTTTTGATAGAAATTTTATATAGTTAGATCGAGAAGTGTGTTTAATTTTTTTCAAAAGCAGGTTTTCAGAGTGTTAAGTGTTTGTGGAATCTTTCAGATTCGTTTTAATGATGTTATTTTATATTTCTAATAAAAATTTAAAATTTATGTAGTATGAATTTTGTTAAATAGGAAAATTATGATTTTTTTATTTGAATATTCGTGAAAGAGATGTATGGATTTTTGGAAAAATTTGCAACTCGTAAAATGTCCAACGAGATATATTTCGTAGCACTAAGATTTCTTGTCACTTTCAAAAATAATTTAGGATAGAAAGAAATGAGATTTTATAAAATTGCAATAATTTCGTAAGAATATGGCAGATATTGATTCAAGAATTCTTGAGAAGATTCATATAAACGTCTAAAATTGATAAATAAAAATGTTCTAAAACCAAACTTAAAAATCGACATTATTTTTTTGATATAAATTAAATGGGATTGTTTATTTTGATTTCTCGATGCTGTTTACATAATACTCTATTAATTCTTTTTAAGTGAACGTGAAATGAGCTCGGAAAGCGAGTCATTGTTTTCGCCTTACGCGGTAACGCATGCAAATCCAGTTGATCGTCACGATTCATTATTCATCGTTTCCCGTCAGCCCCGCGAAATTATAAAACGACGAAAAGTCGGGGGAAGCTCGTTATTTAAAAAAAAAATCGATTACGACGTCGGCGGCGGCGGAGGAGATATTGCTTGTAAATAGGCACGCGTATAACTTAAAGAGCAGGCGAGATCAGTTTTAAACGCGAGACAATTTGCGATACAAATTCGATTCGAGCCTCGGCGTATAATCTGGCCGGCCGATTAAATCAGACTTTTAAATCAGCCGGGGGAGTTTTTAATTTGAACGGCCGAACGTCGCCGAGAATCTTCGGTTATTCCTCTCTCCATTAGGCTAAAGCCCGGTCATTTGGGTCAATCCGAAACTCGACCTGAAATACTATTAGAGATAATCAAATTTTATTCCAATGATATCCTAATTTGACTGGGAGTTTTATTAGAACGATGAGATATGCAGAATTAGATATTTGTGTCAATTTGTAAAATGATTTCAACTAAATGACAGACCGTCGCTCATAAGAGACTTAGATTATTCTCTATTAGAGTAAATCCTGGTTATCTGGGCCAGTCCGAAAGTCGACCTGAAACTTTAATCAAGATAATCAAATTTCATCCCGAAGCTATCGTAATTAGATTGAAAATTTAATGCAAAATATTTATGGATTCAAAAAATGACTTCAATTGAATGGCCAAACCTTATAATAAATTTCGTTTATTCCTGTTTCTATTAGAATAAAACCATTTCATCTCCCTCAATCCGAAACTCGATCTTAAATTTAATTTACGTCCCAACGATGTAATTATGTCGAGGATTTTATGCAAAATAAGTGAAATTTTTGTCAATTAAAAAAGCGATTTCAATTTACTTGAATAAGATGTACGATGCAGCTGTAATATAACATAATAAATATAAATCGTATATATTTGACGTAAAACATTTCGAAGGTTTAACGAGAATTCGTCTTTTGAGTGGCATGAAAATTTCAAAGGACGGCGGCTGAATAGCTTATCGGCGGTTGTAAATATTCCATTGCAGCCTGTTTACTAGTACATTAAATTGAAGAGGCTTGTTGGAAGCGTGGATGAAATTGGCACACGCGCTTCCATAATTAACTCGACGACTTTTCATCTTTAATATTTACGGTATTTAATCAAGGGGATCGTAACGACGAATCCGCAATCGAAATTACACGCACTGCGGGCTATTAAGAGATATCTGGGTTTTAAATCCCCTCCTTTGACAGCACGTTAAGTCGTACGATACGATTAATAGCAATTTCTTCATAAAATTGTGGATTGCAATTCCATAAAGCCTGATTTTATTTCTCCCCGTCCCAAATCATTTTTAAAATTAAAGTTATGAAAGCTTTTTATTGTATGTATACAGCATCGGTAAATAAATATAAAAACTGTCATGTAACGCGTATTACAGAAGCAATAAGTGTCGTATCCATCCGGCTGACACGTGTTTATGTAGTACGTTAGTAGTTTCGCATTGGCTTTCTTCGTCGAGTTTCATAAGCGGCCATTTATTCAGTCATCTCGAAAAGATCGATGGGAGGCGGCGCGGAAAATTGCTTACACCAGTAAAAGACGGCTTGTAATTAAAAAGTCGACCGTCCGCTGATTCGTATTCATCAGTCTTCCGCACAGCCACGGGAAACTTTCGTCCTGCCTCGGCTCAGAAATTACGAAAACTCGTCCCACCCTCGTCCCTGCGTCTTCCCCCTTTGTTAGTCGAAAATAGAAGAAAAATGACTAAGAGGATCAGAGGGATAGAATTCATTATCAAGTGAGAAAAATGCACGTTTGAGGTATCTGGTCTCACAGCATTACGTTAGAGAGTAAGTAAATTAAATCACATATTTTTGAGGTCCATTAATACTCTGATAAGAATGATTATTGATATTGTTAGTATATATATTCTGAAATATTTTCATACTATCATAATTAGACTGTAGATTTTTGCAAATTGAAGTATATTATAGAGTCAATTCAATAAATGTATTTTTAATAGAAATTTCTTTTATCAATTAAATATTGGAATATTCTAAGCCACTTGAAGATCAGTTATGTACACCACGTAATTGGTCCCTCGAAAACATCCAACTTTTGTCTGAAACACTTATTTCTACTTCACAAAATACAAAAATTATTCAGCTGGCCCTGTACATTATATACCTTTTCCCAATTTTTGTTACTCTTCTTCCTGAACTTCCGAACCGAACTATAGTCTTCGCGTACATATAAATATTCAATAAAATTTTATTCAACACAAGTGAACATTATACGACACACCTCTAATACAAGAAAATGATTAAATATGATCGAAAGAAAGTAGAAGACTCGCGATAGGGGAAAAACATGGAGCAACCTAAATCGTCGTTTTCCAAGTTGAAACCTCTACAACTTCATCGGTTCTCATAAATAAAGATACGCCATCACGCAGCGAGTTATTCAACAAGGGATAGAGACAGAAGTCTGTTGATCCTCCTCGGCCGATTCCAACATGGCGCACCGTTGGCCGGCGCATCGGGACACGCGAGAGAAAGTATACATATAAGAAACTCCATGGATCACGGGACGACTATAATTTATTTCCGAGCCAGTCGGTCAACCGAAACCGTTGCTCCCTGCTCGGCAATAAAAACGAGATCGATGGACCCGGTATCTCTCTTTCTGACGCGACAGTACATCGTGGCCCGCAAAACAGAAGTGAAATAGCCGGGAAGATGAAACAATGCATCGTGATTAATACAGTAGTCTTATCTCAATTTATTACCGAAACACAAAACGAAATGACCGGACAAGGATTCGAGAGTATCGTGAGATAAAATTGAAAGATAGATCATTCGTAATGTACGAAGTGGTCCATATGAAAGTATGAGTTAATGTTATACAACATACTTAATACAAGAAAATAATTAAGCCCTTGCTGTACTTTAACGAGTCTGATTCTTGATCATAATTTTATAATAAACGATATTGATAAAAGATATAAATATAAATAAAATAAAGGATATAAATATGAATAAGATATAAATAACATGAGTCGAGCACGTGATCGTAATTTTATAATAAAGGATATTGGCAAAATTATATTTTAGTCTCTTCGATTACTAGCAAATGGTGGAATCTAAAAAAATTCGGAAAATGCTTTTTAGTACTTTTATAAAATGATATTTTAACACCAGAACTAGTTTGATATCTCAGCAGATTGAACTGGTATTGCAAATCAAAGAAAAACACGTTTTATTTAATTTCCACCCTTTGGGGCCGAATTTTGAAAAGTTTAGTATCTTCTAAAGAGATATTTTAATACCAGAACCAGGTTGATATCTCCTCAGGTTTAACAAATAAGAAAAACACGTTTTGCCCCATTTCCACCCTTAGGGACTGAATCTTAAAAAATTTAGAAATCAAATTTTAATATTTTCATAAAATTTATCACCATAAACAGTTTAATATTTGATCAAATTGAAAAGATATTACAAAATGAAGAAAAACACGTTTTACCCCATTTCCACCCTTAGGAACTGAACCTTGAAAACTCCAAAAATCAAATTTCAATATTTTCACAAAATTTATCACCATAAACAGTTTAATATTTGATCAAATTGAAAAGATATTACAAAATGAAGAAAAACAATTTCACTTTAAATCGATTAGAAAAATCAAAGCACATATTACTCTACAACTACCCTCTACTTCAAATAAATCAGTACGATAACATTTGGTAGTCATTGATAAGTGAATAAATCAGATAACCGTTCAGAACGTATAATTATGAAAGAAAATATTGAGTAAAGAAAGGATTAATTACGTTTCCGATAGGTATCGTCGGAGCACGGCGTTCGCGAACCGGAAACGGGGTAAACTAGCGAAAGAATCCCGGCGATAAAGAACAGGCCAGGTAGACGTTAAGTTATCGGGACGCGGATCAGCGGCGGGCCGGTGCGGCGCGCTGCTGCGATCTTGTTGGTGTGTTAACGTTGCGCATTTACGGCCGGCCGTATTGTTCTTGTTTAAAGAAACACGGGGAATAATAACGGATAACGATGGCGTTTCAGGAACGCGGCATTCGCAGGGATTAGATCAGATAGGTGGGTATCCGCGCGCGCGCTCCCTCGCCCGTCTAATATCTCCTCCTACTCGGGCCTGAGAAAACCTGTATACCGTACGCGCGTGCATGGAACGAGTTTTGCCCCTTGCTCGTATCTCCTGGACATCGCGCTCTGTCGGGAACTTTCTCGATGTCCACTCGCGATCATTCTAACAGAATATGCTGATAATATTTACAATAGATTGTAGACTATAACAGTTGGTATTTGTATGATTCGATTAATTAGAAAATTAAATATTTCTCTCTTTCTCTACTTTCGCCGAATTTAAATTAAGCATACTTCAAATCGGGAGAAAAGATTTTAGGGATAGGAGACCCTAACTGGGATCTGAACATGAGGAACAGGAATTTGAAATAAATAAATGGGGTAGATTCCAATGGCAGAGCGATGAGGCAAATTGTCAATGTTTGTCACGAAGATGTGACTTTCTTCTTCCTGAAGAAGTACCTGACGATTAAAAAATATTCTCATACAAGAAGGAAAAATATATTTTTGTAAACTCAGATTTTTGGCCAATTCTATAAATAACATTGACAACCTGGCAATAAATATAAAGCTCATAAATGATATACATAAAAGTACAGAATATAAAAATTATTATACATAATTTCTATAATATATAATTTCTCTAATAAAATTCGTACGTAAATCGCATTTATTAGATTCGAACATTTTGCCCGAAATAACAGCCTAATAGGAAACTGCATCACGTTGATGGGCGGGATGTTTATATATTGGCGAGAATATTCGATTCTGCAATATCAGTCTGTGTAACGGTACCTGAAGGATTAGCTTACCGTTTCGCACGATCAGCAATCACGCGGTGTAACGTAACGCGGGGGCGATTAAACGAAATTCGAGCGCGGCGAGGCTGTTCCTTTTTCCGTAAGCCGTTCGATCCCGGATCGTCTGCGACAAAGCGCAATAATCTCTGATTCTATGCGTAGAAGCAGGGGGTACGGTGGGCCAACGTGAAACGTTGCGTACATACGCAACGGCGAAGCTGGTAAGCCGATCTCGCGTCCGACGTATCGAACGTCGCTAAATCAAATGCTAATCGGAAACTAACCGTTTCCGGGTGTGCGCGGATGAACCAGGATAATGTGGTCACGGTTTACAAATGAATTTCGATTCCCGTTCGCCGATGCTGACAAACTGAGCCAGCTATTCGATATTTCGACATTCTTTGGCTCGCCAGAGTATTGTCGATGTCAATCGATAACCTGCATCACTCTTTTTTTCTAACATTTCATTAGAAGGATTAGGATTTTCATTTGTAAACTAGTTAAAAATATATTGGATGTGATTTCTGAGAACTGAACAATATAAAATATTCCATAAGACATCAATGAATTGACTTGCACTATTTAAAACTCTGGACTTACTACAAAATCGGGAAAGATCAAGAAATTTTAACCCCTTGGGTACATTTGACGTCTGAGACACGTCATTTTAGTTTTATTTTGTTGTTATTAATTTATTTTTGTTTTGCAATTCTAATTACTTGAAGACATCTTAATACTACATATGTCACCAATATTTTATCCATATTGTATATATTCCTCTTTATTTCAAGGAAAATTTTTTTCTTTCGTGGACTTGTGCCTTTTTAAAAAGTAGAAAAGTTTTTTCATTAATTTTGAAAGTGGCTTAAATCCGTTTATAGTCTCATCAAAGACATTATTTCTTAAACAAATGTTCAATTTGAATGCATATAAATCTACTTGTATCTAATAAACAATGTCTAAGAAATAATATTGGGTTAGTAAATTATGCATCCTTAGAAACAAAAAATCATTATACTACCATATTATCAGTTATCAATATTTTCTAACTTATTAAAACGCGAATTCTTAAATATCTCGATTTTCAAATAAATAACCTTATGTCACATTCAAAATAAACAGCTGACTTACGTCACACATAATATCTTCACATCGCGATTTTTCCGTAACCATCCAGTCTGGAGGTTGTAAAAAAGTGCTTAGAAAAAATGGTTTAATGAAAGAAAAACTCCCAACTGATTTGGGGATTTCCGGGATGAACATCGTCGACGGTGGTCCATAGAAAGAAGTTCTACAGGGAACTGGTAATATCGCGAATAGTTTTGATTTCCGATAACGAATTTTCCACGGCTGAGGAATTGTCCAGGCGCGCGTTTTCTCCTGATTGTAAATGAATCGGCGCGGCGCGAGAGGAACGAGAAGCAATTATTTAAATGCGTTCCACGTCGCGGAACTCTCCGCCCGACGTTTTTACCTCTTCCCGGCATTGGCGTTTCCCTTTTTTTTTTTCTCCTCCTTCGCCTCTTCTCCTTGCTCGCTTCTTTTTCTTCCCGACCTTTCGTTCCTCGCGAGACTAGAGGCTGTCGCAACTTTCTTTTTCACTTTTTCAAGTATTCCGCGGCCGGAGTGTCAACTTCTTAAATGCAAGTATTTTCTATAAAAAAGTAAAACGTTTCGTAGTCGTGCGCATGTTTAAAGGAACAGAAATGTGTCTTTTACAAGTCTTGTTATATTTTTTCATTTCGACGATTCGTTCATTATTCATTTCTTATAAGTACCACCTGTTCAATTCTGTTGGATTGGAAACTAAATGATTGCGGGTTTTGTCGACAGATTTCTTATCTAAAATCCGCAATCACTTAGTTGCCAACTCAATAGTTCATGAATACTTGACAAGTTCCCACGTCGAGACGAAATACTTACCCGTGAATACGAAACGGATAGAAAACTTGTTTAAACACATACCTGTCCTTGTAATCTCATCTCGAACGCGGAGAAGTATCAACAAAACGGCTTTTATCAGAGTTTCGCTCCATAATTCAAGACCCTTGAGCTTTGAACACCTCGGGTATCCGATAGTGTACGAAATCATCTTTGGTTAAACGGAAAAAGAGCCGGCTTTCGCCGCGGCTCCATTTTATCATTTACATATCTTACCTTTGACGCGGTCGTAAATTTTGCAACACCCTTTTAGACCCACCCTGTACATTCCCAGCGCGACGACGCCTCAACCCTCGTCCACTATTTTCCCCTTTTACTCGTGATTCAGACGGGAAAAGCACGCGGCTGCAGAAACGTCGCCCGTTATTACCGGCTACAGAAATGACCAGAGAACAATGCACTCGACTGTCTAAGGGTTGTTCTCAAAAAGATAAATGATGGTGATCGAAGTTCTGATCTCGACGGGTTGTAATAATAATCTAAAATTTATGTTGATTCTTAAGGATGTTCTGGAGGTAGAATCGGAGACAAAAGTACATGAAATTTGAAATTCGTTAATATATTGGCAATGAAGGCTATTTATGATGTATATTTTGTATTAAAAATATAGATTAATTCCGATAGCTTTTGTTTAATTAATGAATTGCTTCTCATACTGGCTTTTTAATCAAGTTTCCTTAATATTAGAAAAGATTCTAAGTGACTTTTGTGAATGACTGTATCCTCTGATTTCAACTTGAAGAAAATAAATTGGTGATGTTGAATATAGAGTTACATAATAAAAAGACAAAAATAAATATTTAAATAAAACGTTAATATTCATTAACGTTCGACGACCTAATCTTGCCTTAATTATTATCTCACTTTCCTCATTTTTACAGATACAAAACGTAGTAATTAGACAAAATAAATAAATAGGCTGTATAAAATAATTGATCTTCCAGCCAAAATCTAACTTTAATGCTATTTATAAAAATTGAATCAATATTAAAAATATTCATATAAAACATTCGATTCCATTTGAAAATGCTTAATAATTGAAAATTTCGAAGCGGAAGGTAAATTGAAAACTGTTTAATTAGAATTTATCGTTCTAACTCCCAGTTTCATGAATGTTTCAGGACTGATCACGACGAGCGGACGGAAACTCGACCGGGAAAATCAAGCGGAGCACGTTCTCGAGGTAAGTTTGCATGTAAATGATTATCCAACAAAAATGATACATCACATAAATCGATACCTACCTATAAATCAAACGAATTGTTTGACCGATCTACAATCTTCTAATTAATAAAATAGATCACGTTAAATTAAAAATCAAGGTTTAACTTGTATGCAAAATTCTTCATTTTTGTTCCACATTTCATATTAATGGATTCGAATGGTATGCAATTTGTCATGATCAAAATGAGGAACGTACACAAATTCTATTTTGAATAATAAAATATTTTTTACCTTGCTCGTTTCTCAATGTAGTTTCAATCAGTAACAGTATTAATTTTAACATTACCTGTGATAGTGAGTTTAGTCCTAATCAGATATCTAGCATAATTTTAAAAGGATAAAATTCAGACATACTTCAATACTAATAAAATACTTTTTTCAATATTAAAGGAATATTTATTGTTGTTATTCACATAATTATATCATATTATACATTCATTATTATAACAGTTCAAATATTGACAATTTTTTAATATACATAAATTTCTTACTCTTTACTAGTATTTTAAACAGAAAAAACAAAGTCACTTTATATTAACATTGTAGATCCTTCTATTAACACTCTAAATTAGCAAACACGAAAAAGCTTACTGAATTCTTATACAGAATAACATAGTAACTTTTCCTTGAGAGTAAAGATTAATTCTACTGACTATATAACTTATATACTAATACTACTAATAATAATACTAATAATAATAACTTTCCTTAATAGATGCATCTCCATTATTAACATACAGTGACGTTTTTTCTGGAATTCTTTTCTGGAATTGGAATTTCGTGGAACTCAAAACTATAAAACGCTTTTCGAGAGACGAAGGCGTATTTTCGTAGCACGGTACAAAGCTGCATAAAGAGATAGCAGAGTTGCGTGGAGATTAAATCCATTGGAAACTATCGTTGGTAGGAGGTCGTTAAGGCAAATCGAATTTCCTAGCGGCGCGCTAGCGCTAACAGGTGATAGGTCGATTACCGATGCACCCTTTTAGTTTCACTTCTCCCGTTAGCGAGCACCCCTACCCTGCACCCCTAATATTGTCAGACTGGAAATGAGGAGGAAAATCGCATCCTCCCGAAGATTGAAAAGTAAAATGAGGAGAAGGCCTCGCCAGGTTTAAGGGTGTCGTTCCCTACGGGGTAACACCTCGGGAGAAAGTTCGTCCCTCGTGGATAAGGGTAGCGGCGTTAAACTGAAGAAAGAGGCTAGGTGTCAGCCGAGTGGATGGAGTATCAACCAGAGGCCAAGCTGGGGTACACTCCTGTCCATAAAGAAGAATTTATAGGCTCGCTTCGATCAAACCGGACCGTTCGAACTGACGTCCCGGCTCTTCGATTTACGTTTCGTTTCCTAGTTTATTGGATCGACTTGATCAAATTGAATTCGTCCCTAAACAGGATTGATCTTGATTTATTATTATTGATGAAAAGTGGGAGCACTATTTTAACCCTGGATCATAACGATTTGCTCTACAATTCAAAATATGTCAATTTATTTGGAAATCTCTAATTGTCGATTTAATTAATTTTAATTTGCAATCACTTGGGAGTGGGATTTTTCAAAAGTAAATTATTGACAAAGAGAGAGCACTCTTTTAACCCTGGATCATAACGATTTGCTCTACAATTCAAAACATGTCAATTTATCATGGAATTCTGTAATTGTCGATTTAATTAATTTTAATTCGCAATCACTTGGGGGATTTTTCGAAATCACTTGTGGACGGGAGTGTATTCCTCCTCGTCATCCGAGACTCTCGGGGATTTCTTTCCGCGTTCGGATTAAAGGAAAAGCATACCTCGCATTGCGCGCGTGTGTGTGTCGCGAAACGGTGGAATTTTGTTAGAACGTGGAAAGAGTATAGCAATCTCGGGAAAAGGTTCGCGTCGAGACGAACAAATAGACTATGCTAGGTTGGGTTCGACTCTTACGCTGCTCGCAGTCGGCCATAACGAGTTTTTACGCGTTGGGACCAAGTAGTAGACAATACGATTCGGGTGCCTCATCCTAGTCATTCTTAAGTTTTTTTTATAGAGAGCACAGTCGATACAGGGATGTCTAAAAGGTATCTGCAGATATCTCTAAGTTATCTGAGAAATATCTGTCCTAATCCGGTCTATTTCCATCTTGAATGCAGAATTTCGAGTGTCATTTAATAAATTACAATTGAGATAGTGTTGCTCAATTATGAGCATTGAAAATTGCTCATATTTTTGTAAGAAAGTAGATACCAAAGAATGTGCATGACTCTGAGTTGATTGACCATTTCGTTTTCTTAAGATATCGTCAATCAAAATTTGCAAATTTTTTTTAAATATAGAAAAACTCTTTTGCTTATAGCTGTTTATTTTTATACCTCATCTCAATTAATATAGAAGGGCAATAATAATTATGTTAGTTGTTTTAAAAACGAAGGCCCATCTTGAAAAAATCCAATAAGGCTATTTTAATACTCAGTATGTACTACAATATAAGGTCATTGCCATTTCAAAAGCAATTTCCCAGATAATAAGACTCAACTAAGAATACGAAGGTAAAT
>SMSR01008453.1:7915-19436 GCA_019453355.1 Ceratina japonica
AAAAAAAAAAAAAAAAAGTAGACCGTTGGAACCCAGAAGCTTCAACATTGAGTTCTAATAACATTTTATCATTATTACACCTTTTAAACTCTAAATCTGTATGGGTTTCTTGTTTTTGCGAAGAACAATTCTTTTAGGAATAAACATTGTGCTTAAGTACAAGAAATAGTTAACTCATTTACTTTTTTAAGGACTGTTCTTTAATACCTATGACTGTGATGTTCTAAGTCATTGAAATGCAGTTTTTGTAACTATTACATTTTATATTTTATTACGTGTCATCCTCAGAATTGAGACATGTGTTTTCTTTTGCATGTAGTCACTGATTTTTCATCTTTCCTAAGTGATACTAATAACTTTACTCTATTTTGGATTATTTTCTATACAATGGTTTCATAGATTCCTAAATAACAATGTGGAATTTGTTGTAGTTCTTGTGATATATAGCTTTTTCGTCAGTGTTCTTCACATTGTTGTTGAATGAAATGATCACATATAATTAATGACTACTTTATTTTGTACAAAAGAATTAAATTGTGAAAAGTATTCATTTTATGCGTTTGTTGCTATATTGCTTTCTGCATGACAGACATAATTTGGCTGACATGATCTCACCCAAATATATATTATGTTGTTGAAAGTTATATACACATTTCAATCTCAAATTTATCTATGCTACAAAACTTGCTCGTAAAAGAAATGAGACTAAATATTCACTGAACACACTGAATAACTAATTTTTTGATATGATTTCTTGTATGTATAAGTAATAAAGTATTATGTCTAGCTTCATTTCGTGATCGTAAATTTTTTCCCGTAATGACGGCATAAATTTTTTGTTTCACGTAAGTATAGTTCATTTAAAAACTTTGATTTTTGAGACGACTTTCTCCGATTTTTTTAATCTAAAATAAATTTAAATTTAATCTAGAATGGATTTTAATGTTTCCAAATATAGTTTATCTTGGGTTAATCTTTGCTTTATTTAAATAATTTTCTGCCAAGGCGAACCTGATCGAACTATATTTATATGTACACTATTACCGTTGGTTGTATGCGAATATCTAGTAGATATTATCTACTACTACTACTACCGTATTACCAGCTATATCCATTTTCATACTACAAACTACAGTAAGTTCGAATCCTCGCCACATGGTACGGATTGCTATCGTTCATTTAGTATAGAGCGCAATCGAATCAAACAAGTCGCAAGTCGGTTGGAGGCTACAGTACGCGTGAGTACGCGGTAAACTTAGAGTTAGAGTATCGTCACTCGTCACTCGAGCGTCAGTATCGGAAGAACTTTCGTGTTCTACGGAGTTATCAGGCGTACGACTGAAATTGAAACGCGTAGAACTTGAACTGTTTGTAAGAAGACGGAAACTACACGATCATCGTAAAGCCACCAGAAGAAAGAATCAGGTAAGTCAAAATTGCCGACGAGACATTTGAACCGGATCTCATATAAACAGTCATACAATCGTGTAAATATTTATTTGTGTCTGTCTAACCATTAAATCTACTGTCCAACATGTTATCAAACAATTATAGCCTATTGAATAAATGAGATGACATTCTGTCGTATTCAATGACCTACCAAATTCATGAACAATATGGATCGAAAATTTTGCAGAAACTAATCTTTTGCTGATATTTAAAATGCTGTACAGATTCCGATGTAGCGTCATCACCGGTAACGGTTGTAGATTCATTCCCCACTACATAGCTGATACTTAACGTTTTATTGTCTTTGGGTATCGAATAAATCGGAAAATAATCGTATATACCTCGCCCGTGATTAAATTAAAAAAATTATGACAAAACAAATCGTATTCATTTGAAAATTTACTCATTTACCTTCGAGAGTAATCCGAAGCCGTTGATTGGTGCGTTCAGCTGCTCCGTATCGTATGTTCGTTTCAGCTGGAGAATCGGCCAATCACGATCTTCAACGTCAATGTAAAAAGTCGATGATTCCACCTGCTAGATATCATTAACGTTTACTCTAGATCACGCTACACACGTATATTGTAATGTATATGACTAGGACCGTCATCACTTGTTGTGAGCACCACGTGTTCCTTACAGACCCTTCGGTTTTTCTAGACAGTGAATAATCGCGATTTGATTAAATTTCGATTATGTTTTGTCTCTGAAAAGAAGGAAATTTAATTTCAACTAAACTTCATACGTGTATAGGATGCCCCACCTAACGTGACGCAAAATTGATTAGTCACATACAACTATGTAGACTGGAAAAATTGTATTAAATAAAATGGTATTGAACGTATGTCAAAGGTGGATAGCAAAAAATATGGAAAATAATTCCTTCTCATAACAGAGTCGAGGTCACAATTGGTTATCCTAGAAAAGCATGTCTGTATTTTTTATAATTCTCTTATTATTTCTCTAAAACCAGTTTTAGATGGTTATTGCTATCCGTTTCCTTTCTTATTTATTTACATGTTGCTCACAGTTTTATCTTACTTTAATGATAAGATAGAAAAATAATCTTTGAGTTTTAATGATATGCAATCATTCAGAAAATACATTAATAAATTATGTATATACATAATACATATATTCACGTCTTACGACAATACGTATATGTATAACAAAAGATAAAAGAAGCTGGCGATGAAATTTTATCATTTAGCTGATGCATCTTGTACAGTTAAATATAATTATTGTTAGAGCATGTGCTAATAGTGATAACAAAGATTTTTAAAGAACTGCGACCAAATCATGCGTGATTGCTTTGAATTTTATTTTACACGCGGAATATTCGAGAATTAATCTTTACTAAGAGCACTACATTTAATTGTGTGACTATGTGTCACAAGATATTTCATTAGCAACTAACTAAAGACTTGTTTGAAATAAGTAAGTACATTAAAAACTCGTTAAGCACTTTGTGCAAAGGTGAAAAATTAGTTATGTTATCAACGTAAAAGTACTACGTAAAACAACAACGTAAACTCTCGTGGTTGAAGAAAATTAGGCAAAAGATATCTAACATAATGTAGCATGCTTAAGAAGTGGGAGTAAGATGGGGTCATGGGGCAAGTCTATGAAATCTGAAGAGAATATTTAAAGCCCGTACAATCGCGAAGATTGTATTCAGTTTCTAGAGTTCTTTTGCGTGCAGCATACATTTATCTCTTTCTCTCGTGTCTCATTTTTCCTCATCGTTCAAATATCAATTGGTAAGTTATAATAGGCAATATAATTATTGAATACTAGCAATTATTCTGAATTTTAGTTTTATTTTTGATTCTTGAATTTATCGAGAATCAAGGTTGTGTTTAATTACATCATAAAAGATGTAAATAAATAGATATTTTTTCGAAAATAATTTCTAATAAGATATTAGCGTTTTTGGGGAACCGGGAAAAACGAGGCACGTTTAGATACATGCCTTAGAAAATCAAGTGACTATTACGCGGCTTATTATGTTTGAATCTTATTTTAATATTCCAAGTGTCCTAAAATTAAGCAACAAATAAAAAATAATTTGCACTCGAACAAATGAGGTGAAACTTAACACCACATATTGTAGATAATTTTATCAGTAATAGTGTGAGAATCACGCGTTGCAGTTAGTTCAGACTTATGACGAACAAATTACAATTTAAAATTGCTTCTTTTCGTTACGCTATCCAGTATGTGATAGTGATAAAAGTGATGTTTCTTCGGTAATTTCATAAAGCAAATTATTCGAGCACGTAGACCCACTTTCTGTCTTCGAATCAACACTGGCATTTAACGGTACCCTCTCGGGAGAACACGGTGAAAGAAAACTTGGACAAAAGAAAACTTTCGTCATTAACATGACCTGCGTTTTCTTCAGTCTCATTCCAAAGTTTGCAAATTCTAATTAAGAATTAAAATTTAGATTACATACATGTAATTTCAATACAAAATTCCTAATGATCGTTCGATGTGTGTGTGTGTGTGTGGTTGACGTCTAAAGTTACGAAACTATTGATAATGATCGCATGAAATATTCATTACCGTTACCCTTTTTAGTTTGTGTACGTACATTAATAAGTAGGTAAAACTATTATTAAATCTAGCTCTTGCCACGTTATCTCATTCATGTGTTTATAAATTATTTTGTCAATACGTAGCATATTATACAACATACTTTATATACGCAGTCGATGTCATAGTAATTAATCATGTAAATGACGTGCGTATTTCCTTGAATATAAAATAGTAAAGAGACAAATACACGCTATGTAACAAATATATCAACTTATTTGTCAAGTCACTTGTCCATATCTCGTAGACAGATTAGTAGTTAGTACTAATGTTAGTACTATTCGCTTTCGTACGTAATTAAGCTTTCAGGTAGCAATTGTCATCTAATTGGACAGTGTAAAAGTGCGATACAATATCATTTGTGTTACACAATACGAAATCAGCAGTTTCGTGTTTTTCTCCCGAGCGTTATCTAATATCAAAGATTTGTTTGCATCTCTTTAATTTTCGTATTGCGTTATTAACAAATCTATCATATTCCTATGAATTATACATCTGTAACTCGTTCGACTACTTTACAGTAGACATACTTTTACGACTTTTTTACCGTATCCCGTCAAACGATTCACACAATTCATCTCGACCCTGTTGCATCTTCATCTCTCGGACGTTAACGCTCTTCGAATATTTTGTCAAATAAATACGTAAATAAAGACGCTGTTGCATTGGTCAATTATACATGTTTAAACACACCGCCGACTGGTGGTCCTACGCCTCTGCTTATTGATTTTAGTCAGTCGGTTTCCTCGTAGTATTCTAGAAAGCTAATAAACTTTACATTCCGCCCAAATGGTTGTTCTACTTTTAAAGGGTTAATATAATATAAGGTATAAAAGGCTATTTATCGCCATTTATTAGATTTTAAAGACTTCCAATCGGCTGAAAGATAATACGAATATAGACTTTACTGAGAGGAACCTTTTCTTATCTGAAAGATATCGTTGACTGGAAGTAGGAATGGCAAGATGAAACGCATATTTTATTATAGGATTTAAAATTAATCACGCACAATAGGCACATCATATACGCAATTTCGTTTCTAGATAGTGTAAATAAGCGTTTCTATTCAAACAAGCTCTTCGCACTCTTTGCGAATCCGCATCCTTACTATAATTGGAAGTTCCATAACGTAGTAAGAATATAAATAATATGACAATGTATGCTTATGACAATAGCGAAAAAGAGAAGGATATATGTGCCCATAATTGTGAAAGTGGTCTAACTCAAAATTTTTTGAAAAATTAGTTCGTTAGTTATTTCATACCACATTATGAATCTAGTGTAAAATAAGTGATAAACTCATTTTTCAAAAAATTTTGACTTAGACCACTTTCATAATTATGGGCACATATATACATATGTAATAATGACTCTATATAGTGTCGCTTACACATATAATATATTGTTAATCTAGTTTTAATTTTGTGTGTTTAATCTCGTCTTGAAGAAAGATAAAGTGGTACTCGTAATTTTAAAGTACACACAGATAAATGAGTGATACGTACGTGTAATCGTTGAAATCGTGTGAAAAAAGACTGAAAACTTGCTGTTCTGCGAATAGAAAACGAACAACTTCAGATATATACTATTCGCATTTACATACAGATTGGACTCAATCCACAGATCATTTCACGATAAGAGATATGATACCTCAAATGGCAATCAATGTGAATCAATTATGATAATGCCAATGTCAATGTCAATGTTAAAGTCATAATCGAAACAACACAAGCTTAACAATACGAATGTCACTCGTAATTACGTGTACAATCGTTTTTAGGTAAATATTCGTCTACACACGTATGTATGTATACACACAGAGTCATTTGCGTGTATGTATTTATGTGTATACAGGGTGTCTCATTTTAATCTTTACACGCGATCTTCTGGAAAAATATTCATTTTTTCGAAAAAAATGTTTAAACGAAACATACTCTATTCGAAGGGGGACATGCAATGGTGGACACTGTTTTTTTCTAGATGGAGGCGCCTCCGAGATTCGAAGGTGACCTTTGTTTTTTTAAATGGAACCACCATTTTTTAAATACCTACGATGATGGTCACCTTCATTAGGAATTCAGTTACTATAATTGTTCGAGGTCGCTCAAGGTCACGGTCGGAGAAAAGTATACGAAAACGTATGAGTAATCGACTAGAAATTTTTCAAAACATTCATTAACATTGAAGGACCTTAGTGTGTTTACTACAAGTCTCACTTACGATAGACGTATTTTGCTTTCGTATTTTAACCTTCAATGATCTTGAATAATTATATTCACTGAATTCCTAATGAAAGGGACTATCATCGTAGGTATTTAAAAAATGGGGATTCCATTTAAAAGAACAGAGGTCACCTTCGAATCTCGGAGGCGCCTCCATCTAAAAAAAACCAGTGTCCACCACTGCATGTCCCCCTTCGAATACAGTATGTTTCGTTTAAACATTTTTTTCGAAAAATGAATATTTTTCCAGAAGATCGCGTGTAAAGATTAAAATGAGACACCCTGTATAATTATGTGTAGAATAAGTAAGAAGATACACGTGCGAGTATGTACATGAGTATGTCTGTGCACAATATTGAAAAATATATAATTATTTAGTTTGCGTAATACGCGCGAAAAGTGACCGTTAACGTGTCCGTCTATTTATCAGTTGTACTTTGCTCACGCATCGCCTGATGTTCTGATGTATAAAAAGAGTAAAGAATGAGAAATCATCTTGCACCACTATGACTGGACTAAAAATGACTTCAGTTAAGAGATAGGGCGATCCAGCCATTTATCGTGAAAACAACTTTTACATATTTAGTGTATAACTCGTCTATAGTTACATAGATGAAAAGTCTAAATTACAAAAAAATGGCATACCGAAAAATGTTACCATCAGTCTTTTCCGTCTTTTTTTAGCACTCACATTAAAGCAGTTGTGTTGCATGAATAATTGAACTTTGTTCTGCGTCTATTTAAATTGCCGCTTGATTAGAGGAATACGAAGTAAGAGAGATATCATTCCAAAAGTCAAAGCAGTTTCTTTGTTGTTTCAGTTCGTATAATTTTTCGACGTCAAGAAGATACTTTATATCCAAGTGTTGTATATCATTTCGCCGCTTTTGGAAAATTATTTAATAGTTACGTAGTAGTTATACTTAATTTATTGATAAATAATGAATACATATTCTAAAATGAAAGTCTTTGGTCTTGTCTTTACTGAACTTTTTGAACCATTTTTGCGGTTTACGGACTGAGACGACTTCTCCTCCTTCCACTTCGCATTCGCTTCAGTAGCTTTAAACTTTTGTTTCTAGAGTAATGACGCAAAAGTACTGGAATTTCGAAATTTTCCATGATTTTACTAAAATGAAATAAAATAAATTATAATGATATAAAAATGAAATAAAATAAACACCAATAAATTGACGCCAAAAAATTATTCAAACAGGAACAACAAAAAGAGCACGAATTCTTGATTCTATCTCAAAGACGAAACATGGAAGAAACCGAAGTAGCATAAATTTGAAATTTAAGTCAAAATTGTAGTTTATCCACAAGTTGTGAACGATGGTAAAGTATTTAAATAGAATATCCCAGAAAATATGTTAATATCCAAGGCTAAAAACTGAAAAATAACTTTATTTTTAGAGATATTATCGAAACAACTATAATCCTTTAATGAATGCTGTACGACATTATATCTGTGGTTGAATCCGTCTAGCTGTATCATTTATTGAGATATTCGAAATAGTTTCAGTATCCTCAACTTTCAGGACAGTTCCCATTCCGTTGACAAAAACGATTGCCGATAAAGAAATACGCGTCAAATGCTTTTGTGCGAACGATGTTATAGGAAAATTTTATGAAATTGGGTAATCGTTATACCTCGATATATTTCTTTGTTAATTCAGTCATTCAAAGGACTAAAATTCAAATTCAAATCGATCCGTGCAATGATTAATATCTTTAATACTTTGCGCGTAACACTATGTATATTGCTCACGTGCCGATAATAAATAAGAACAAAACTACATCGAAGACTGTCTACGTCTACACCAAAGCAAAGTGCAGAATAAAGCTTAATTCAATTTCTATACCATTTTTGACGTGGAATAAATATTTACATTGTCTTTCATTACGCGTTTGATATTCAGTATGAAATCGTAATAGACGAAGAGATTCAATAGAAGTGTAGAGAAATAAGTCAAGAAGAGAACTCTAGATATCTCTATCGAGATATTCGAAATATTATTAAGAGAAAATTGAAGAAGGTAAAGAAAAATGTGACAATATTATTTAAGAGACTGGAGAGACGGCTGATGCGGTCGTTTTACATTTTTCTTGTTTTACTAATAAAGGCTTAGTTAGTTTCACGAATTGTAAAAATTGAGGTGAACAGCCTTGAACCATATGACTTTATAAATACGGTAATGAGCGTGTGAGTCGTAGATGCAAAGTTTCTGATATGGGAATCAGGTCCGTCGTTGAACCCAAGGGCTGAAAATTAATATTTATTTGGTCATCCCATAACTTTGTCTGCTGTCTTCTTTTTAATACAGCTATCTACGATCTTACTGCATGATTTAATGCTTATGACAGAAGTATTCATACTCGTATCATTTGATTTCAATCCCGGTCTCAATCTTCGATAAAAGAAACTGTCTCATTTATCTTACATGTTACTAAACTGTCGAGTAAAATTAGAATTAATCCTCATAACGTTACACTAAAATTACAATTAATCGTCATAACATTCGTGTATCGTCTAGAGAACGTGAACAACTTAGAGTTCTTGCTGCTTGATGACAAATTCAAATAAGGATACAATGTATTGTAATAAAATCAGTCAAAAATTCTTTCTGCCAGGCATAGCAATAAGATGCTACGAAGAAGTACATTTTTGATACGATTATCGTGTTCACCAGTTTTCAGATGAGTCGCGAGGTACTTATCATATTCATGTTAATGTTCGATACCGATGTGCATTCTGAAATGATAAACCGGTCTTAAACACCGATTTCTCGATTCGTGTACAAACTAGTCTGCATAGTCTACAAGCGTGCACTTATCGCAGAGGAAGAGTCTCACCGAGTATCTAACATAGGGACCGAGGGATTTAGCAAACATGAATAAACATACCGACGAGACAGTATTTACTAATTCAACGTCAAAACTGTTTTCTTTTTTGTTTACTTTTGTATAAATCTTATACTAGCATATGCATGTGATATTCTCCTGATTAAAACGACACCAAACACGATATACTTTAGATCATACTTACCTATTTCATAGGACGTAGATGGAATACGTAAGAACCCAATTCATATCATGTTTAATGTCCCTTCAATCAGAGAAATGTTACGCATACGCTGGTAAAAGTTTCATACGAAACAAATTAAAAACAAAAGCTTTCTCATTGCATCATGCAGTGTATTTCAACACCAGTATATTCGGCCCGGGACCATTTTATGCTACTCGACCGCCAAACTGCGTAACGTTTCAAGGGGTAGTTCTATGCACATAACTTACAGTTAGAAAAAGTTTATATCGAAAAAACCCTGGAGTTCTTCTAATTATCATATTTCGATGGCCGTAGTTTATTATTACCTGAATTCTAATTTCAACGATATTATTTCAGATAACATGACTGCGGTGCAGCCAATTCAAAGCAACGGTGCAATAAAAGGGTTCACGACAAATGTAAAGGTATGTAATATACAAAAGAGACTATAAAGAGCGTAGTTATATATATATATATATATACTATTGTGAGTATGCTGAATCATATTTACATTTTAACGATTCATTTCGTAAAATTACAGGAGACAACGACCAAAGGTTTCTATTATGCAGCTCACAGCGAAACTGGCCTAGAAGGTCATTACTTATCATTTTTATTTCAAAAAAAATGTCCTAACTGAAAGATAGATATCATAATTTTATTTATATTTATGGCATTTATAGGACCTGATCAAGTTTTGCCGACCGAAAATTTCACAACTACGAAACCAAATGGTTGTGTACGAATACGACTAAATTGCGAAGGTGTAAATTCCGTAGCGCCCATATCAGTTCCTGGTTTATTATCNTATCGAAAAAACCCTGGAGTTCTTCTAATTATCATATTTCGATGGCCGTAGTTTATTATTACCTGAATTCTAATTTCAACGATATTATTTCAGATAACATGACTGCGGTGCAGCCAATTCAAAGCAACGGTGCAATAAAAGGGTTCACGACAAATGTAAAGGTATGTAATATACAAAAGAGACTATAAAGAGCGTAGTTATATATATATATATATATACTATTGTGAGTATGCTGAATCATATTTACATTTTAACGATTCATTTCGTAAAATTACAGGAGACAACGACCAAAGGTTTCTATTATGCAGCTCACAGCGAAACTGGCCTAGAAGGTCATTACTTATCATTTTTATTTCAAAAAAAATGTCCTAACTGAAAGATAGATATCATAATTTTATTTATATTTATGGCATTTATAGGACCTGATCAAGTTTTGCCGACCGAAAATTTCACAACTACGAAACCAAATGGTTGTGTACGAATACGACTAAATTGCGAAGGTGTAAATTCCGTAGCGCCCATATCAGTTCCTGGTTTATTATCAGGTATAGCTAAGAAATATTCTGATCACATTGCTCTAGTATCGAGGCCTGATGAAAATGGGCAAAGAAGGAAATATACGTACAAGTGAGTACAATCTGTATAGAATTAGTACTGAAATCTATTTTATATTGAAGAGCCTTTTCACATCTTTTCACTCGGGTTTTGCTATCCGGATAGAAACACATGTTCATACGAGATTAATCTAGTTGTATAAATAATCAATAGAAACAAATGAAAATGTCGTACGTGTTTTTAACAAGGAGGTAATACCTCTCTAAGGATTTAATAGGACGATAAAATCCAAATAATACGAAAAGGCTCTAATACATGTAATAATATCTAATAAAAGTAATTATATTTAATTTATTTCGTTAACGGATATTTTCAGAGAATATGAAAAACAAGTGAGAATCGTAGCCAAGGCTTTCTTAAAATTAGGTTTAGAACGATACCATGGTGTCTGCATTTTAGGATTCAATAGCCCAGAATGGTTTTTCGCAGACATCGGTGCTATATACGCTGGGTAAACGTTTAAGAATTATAGATGTTGTAGATAAAAAATATAATTTTTAAATAAAATTATTTGTAACTCGTTATTAATTCCTTTCAGAGGCTTCGCCGTTGGGATATACACGACCAATTCTCCAGAAGCATGCCACTACTGTGCTGATAACAGTAGGGCGAACATAATACTTGTCGAGGACACAAAACAATTGGACAAGATACTGGAAGTCAAGCACAATTTACCCCACTTAAAAGCAATCATCCAGTACGAAGGTACACCGGAGCGAGAAGGCGTTTTGAGTGTACGTCATTTAAAATATCGCGCTAACTGTAAGATCGTCACGTTGA
>SMSR01008454.1:0-20385 GCA_019453355.1 Ceratina japonica
GTTAATAGTTGCTGTGTACAATCACATAATGTCCTTTTTCGTTAACAGCGTTTCTCACAATCTGCCCGGGTTATGAAACAACTTGCCATTTTTATGAGTAAAACTACTTTAATATCCAACTTAGCTTAGAAAGTAAGTTTCAATAGCGTTTCAGGAGAATTTTTGTATTTCTTTCTGACATTGTATTGACATTCTTTTCAGTAAGAGAACACGCAATGACAGGCCATGTATATTAAATTTATTTATTGAATTCTCAACTTCTGCGACGAAATTCCTTATTTATTCGGGCTTTCTTTTATTGCGTCTTCGGAGGAAAAGAAGGGATCTCTTGGGCATTTGGTTCGCTTTTATTGAAGATAGAATGGTCTTTCGCAAAGCTTAGCTTGATGCGTAATGGAATATCTATCGACTGACATTTATCGGTAAAAAGCTTTTCGGTAAATCTGATGTCACATAATGTCGCGGAAAGGTTAATGGATACAGGGGATGTTAACACGTGTGATATTCGATACGAGTTACTCAGGCTTCCTTTGATTCTTTTTTAGATATCATATTAGCTCCTTTACTCCTCCAGTCTAGTCTTCTAGCTTTGTCCTCCGGCAACAATTTCTTTTATTTTCTCAATTCCGTAGCTTTAAATATTAAAGCCAATACATGCGCGGTAGCATCCCCTTAAAAATTAGATACTCAATAATGTATTGGAAGGGAAGAATTCGAAATTTCAATATGAATGGCTCCGCTATTTGGAATGTCTGGAACTTCCAGAGGTCAACGTGAAAAAATTTTGGGCCGCCCGAGGCGTTGAATTCGTTGAATAAGAATTACACAGGAACAATACACCAGTTAAACGAGCATGTGCGCCTAGAAATTTCAACTGGATTCGAGCTAGTGAACCCGGAAGGTCGGTCGTAAATAATGCGTACAACTCCACGTCAAATTATTCTCGTCGAGTCATTATAACGCGCAGTATACGTACACCTATCCTTTGCTTGCGACGGTATTAAACAGTGAAGTGAAGAGTGAAGATGCAAACAAGATTCCAGTTGCGTACAGATTCACCGCCGAGGTTAGTTCATTTGTCGTAATTTGCATTCTAATTCTGTTCATGAATTATTCTCTCGAAAAATTGAACGTGATTGTTACACAAATTGTTTCCAAGTTTTGTTTTCAGTTTCCTTAAAAAGAGTATATTCCAGTTGCTTTTGTCTTCTCTTGCTATGTGAAGACTCCTGATTCAAGCTTTCAGAAGCGTTGTCCTCGTAAACAAGCCTGGTCTTGGTGTAATGGCTTGACCATGGATCAGGATGCATCATTTGTGCTTACGTGAGACAGAAACATCTTCCCGTGGTAGTTAAAGGGCTAGAGATTAAATAATGACCAAAGCGCGTCAGATTTGACATGCCTTTTTCTGAAGAGATACTCATATTTCCATAAACCCGTATTTTCAGCTAATTTTGTGGACAACATTGACAGTCAACCTTATCTCGCGGTTATCGGAGTCAATCTGCTTAATGCATTCGAGCCTTCAATTATTCCACTGTCATTGTCATCCAGGCGCAAGCACGGCAATTGCCATTCGACATACGCGTTTTCGATAACATCTGACGCCCGCAACTCTTGCCTCCGATGCTCTAATTCGATCAGATTCCAGCGTCCGAGACCACGTCGTCGGGCCATCCGGCGGAGCCGTGAAACGGGAGATATATCCGAGCGGCAATCCTCGACCACATGAACACCCGATAAATGGGAAAATAATGCATATCGGCGGGTGGGTGTGCCGCCTCTCTGCAGATGTATAAATCATTCACCACCCGTGTTTCTCCGCGCAATAACGGAATTCTCTTGGTTCACGCGCGACAAATAAATTTCTTGTTTACGCCTTCGGATCTCCATAAACGGACGTCGTCACCGGGAAGCTTCGCTCCGCGGCGTCGATATTTTATTGCAAAGACGTGCCGCCGGTCGTTAATTTAACGGCTGATGGGCAATCGCGTAATCCTGCTATCAGTGCGGGTACATTGTTCGATTACTAGCAACGTGCTTACACCTAATGTACGGGCGCTCCGCTTACGTGAGGAGCGAAGAGCATGCTTTATTAATCGAGACACGGAAACTGTTTTAGCGAGTTCGTCGAAAACTCTGAAGCTTTCCTTTTAATAACTGCAGACAACTTGACGTGTAATATTGTCCGCTCGTAATAACCAATAATTTCTGAAATTGTGCGGCTAGTTTAACAATTTGCATAGTTTTAATAATATCTCGACGGCGCGTGTTGCACTGATAATGAAAGCGTTCAAGTTTTATCTAACGAGCCTTGAAATTGTTTTTTCCTGGTACACGCATCGCGTCGCACTTCTCTTGAACAAAAAATGTACGAAACAGTAATTAAATGGCTATAGGTCCAGCTGGTTTGTGTTTATTTTCAATTAGAGAAAGAAAAAGGCATTAGATGCAACTTTGAAATTGAATGTGGATTTTGCTATGGTAAAAACAGTTTGTTTTGTGAAACAACACAAGTAGAAAGTTTGCGCTTCCATGACAAAAATACCGGATTGTCGCCCGGCGTGTTCGTTTCATGGGTGAGGGATGCAACTTTTTGCCAGCGTTGAATCTATCGAGTCCAGTTTTTTTCTCGTTTCGATATCCGTAGTTGTGTAAACAGGAATGCACCGTTTCGAAAGCTCGTAAATAGAATCGCGCTTGGGCGCGTGCTGGAAACGCGCACTATCGCGGGTGACATAAATCAGAGGAATTTGCGTAGTGCAGCATTGTTTCAAGCCCTTTTCCCCGAATACCCGAACCAAACCAAAATGAGAACATTTCTTTGACCCTACTTCACCCCATCGACATTCCTGGTGGCTATTTCTTGCCTCAGAACACATTCTTCCTCTTTTAATTAGTTGTAGATTATTAACATTTTGTATCAGATTCAGAGACTAGGTTTCCTATAAAATCGTAATCCCTGTCATTATGTGAGCTTCCCTGTGGGAATTTCTACTATTACCGTAGCAGCTGTGATTCAATTAATCTAACCGCGATTACGCTGCGTTTGTTTTGTTAATTTGCGTTAGGATTTTATGTAACGGTGCGTTACGTGTTTGCGAACGAGCTACAGCGATTACGAATGGTTTGTCCCGCGAGGCAGTGAAAATTCAAGCGTCGCATCCCGGACAGAGGAGAGAGCCTATATCTATACCTACCTAGTCCGTGTCCTATAAATACTCGGTTATTGCAAACACGTGGCACTTGTTTAGATGCATAAATTACAGTTCGTTATCAAAGTTCCAGCGCCTACCCCGTCAACCGGCCCGTCAAACGGATAGTAAATTAAGTTCATCCGAAAACTGGCTGTAGACTTCATACATTGATCCCTTTGAGCCGCGCGGACGTGTGTACGATCCTCTCAATTCGCGATTCTATTAATTTACGCGTTGCGGCAGAGATTTCATCGGAATTGATTCAAGTCTAAATCTTCGGTCTCAGTGAATTACGGCTTTTATGTATTATCCTATGGTTTTTATATTGGAATGCAACTTTGGAAAGTTTCCTCTATAAATTTTATTTGACAGCTTATACACATACAGTGAAATCCATGAATATACGCATTTCTCAGTCTCCGAATTGATTGACTTTTTTAATGTCGGACTTAACGAATTAAAAGTTTCTGAGATTGGTTTCAAATACGATTTCTAAGAAGTTCTTTTTTAACTTGTAATATATTCTTCTTAAGTATTTAATGAGGTAATTATAATTATTAGAAAAATGAGGAATATCCTTTGAGGCACTGCTTTAAAGTGATATTTGGATTAAAATCTCATAATCTGACCCTCAATAAGTGCAATGAAAATATAAAATACTGAATAGAGAGGATTTCAGTCCAGAGTCATTAGTTGAGGTCAACAGATCCAGGACCAGAGCTCAATTACTCCCAGTTGGAAGTACGAAAGATTAGATGCAGAGATACAGAGAAAGATAATGAGAGAAAGAAAATGAGGTATAGAAAATTGCATTTTTTAATGAAGATTGAAAACTGGCACTAAAGATTCTTCTATTTCATTTTTTCTCATCGAATTAATTACTAGGAGCTAATGAACCTTCGCCGCAGAAGGCAATCTCCGCTGATTAAATTTTTATCACATTATACTGCATAAATTTTATACTGCATATTATACTCCATAAATATAAATTAGTCAATTAATTTCTAACACCTAAGGACAAAATTAGTTTGTCAAGTCGAATATCAAAAACGTTATTCAATTATTTATGGATTCCTCTGTAATTCTCTGCAAGGCTTGGAAACAATTTCTCCACCTGCTAACACGACGTTCTTATCAAAAAACGTTGATCATTCTTGTAATAGTAATCGTGGCCATCGGGTAACGACTGAATTGTTTGCTCGCGTTTTTCCGGGTCGTTATCGAACGCCATTAGCCTCACTTACGGCGCGTATCCGTCAGATCCCGAGATATCATTGACGGAAAAAGCGTCATCACACCGCCAGTAGACTCTTGTCATCGAAGATTCATTTCGCCCGGCCAAAAGTTCGGGCTTCTTCTGGCAGCGAGCCCGCCGTGTATTTCAGGGCATTGGAGACCCGGTCGATCTCTGTTTTGACTTGTTGAAAAACGGCCTCTACATGTATCTACGTAACGTTTCGCCTATTTTCGATGTGGGCGGCTCCACTTCGTCCCCGTGTATCTGTTCTTCTCAAAGAAACATTTGATCTTTTTTTTAAACTGCGAAGTGGACCTTGATTAATAAATTTCGCGTTGACCATGTTAACGGACGTGCTGTTAGGTCGTGTAAATCATTTTGGAAACAGTTACGGTTTACTAATCGGAAGGTTTGTCTGTTCTGGTTAGGAGGTTGCCATTAAACGCATTCCAATTGAGAACCAATTAAAACCTTTAGCACGCGGATTCGAGCGAATCTCGTTAAAATTTCTCGAACGAGCTATTCAGGAAGTTCGCCGACCGCGTCAATCGCTATTGCCAGGTTCCAATGGGTTTCCGTGCGGGACCTGTACGATTGTAGTTTAGTAATTAGGTGTGGGGCAAACATAGGGAAAAGTTCGCCGGTACAGTCGTAGCCGTTGTGAAATTTTTGTTAATACGGGCTGAACTCTGGCCGAGGTTCGCCCGATCGAGTTCAATCTTCAATTAGGTTCGTATCCGGTCGCGGTGATGTCGGACCTATCGCAATTATCGATCTCGTGTTCGCCACAGAACTGGCTGATTCGGGGAAAACGGTTAAATAAATAAATAACTTCGCCACAGAAAGCCAGTTCATATTGTTAAGACTGCAGTTTCTGTGTACATCGTACCTTCAGTCTTCTCTGTTTAATACTCCTTTTTTTGCTTAGAACGTAATCTGCTTGAAGGCTGTCAGATGAGACACAAGACACTTGACCAGCAACTTTTTCAATTTTTATACGCATCGTAAATTCGTGACGTTCGTCACTTAATTTATTGCTGGAGACTTTGTATCCTCGTAAGGTTGAGCAATCCCTCTTACAAACACTGTCTTATATTTAAATGAGGAATTATACGCTCTTATGATACTATCTTATGTAACAGTCAAATGTTGAAGATATATGGTGGAGACTTGAAGTCTTAAATCATAGTATTTAAAATGGCCAAACCTCGAGATAGATTTATCAGGAGAGAAAGTACTGCCTGGTCTGTTTACTCGAGTAAGCATTGAATTGGATTTGCTTTACTCTAAAGGAGAGTTAATCTTGTCACAAATTTTGATAAATCGTTCGTTGAAAATATCGATGAGTAGTTTCAAAAGCTTTTCTCCTGTCGGGTATTAACAACGATCTAAAATTAGGCAGTAGCTAACGAGGTTCGTTTTCAGCGAACTTCTTAGAATTCGGAAATCCACTGACCGAGAAGTATAAAGAAAGTTTGACGGAAACTCAAACCCGTCGGTTCGTCAGACGTCATTTTAGTAATTGAGCGCGGTAAGATTTTCCGGCAGGAAAATCTATAGCAGATTTACCTACCGTTCCCATTATTATTGCGCTAGAACTCTTGCCTCAACCTTCCCGGAGGCGGGCTACTGCCCGCGTTTCTAAAGCCCCGGCTGATTTATGGGTTCACGTTTCTAATTGCGGAAATTACGACCAGCTCGCGATTTATTATCGATAGAACCTAGACGTGGACTATAACCGTGTCGATCGTTCCGTAAAAACTGCGGGCCATTACTGGAATTGATTATGGGGTAATAAAGTCTGGGAATGTCTTCAAAAGTTCAATCGTTTTATCTGTTGTAGCAATTAAGAACAGATACATCAATTAAAGTCGACGATAAAATGATAAAACGAGCAATTTTTGTATATCTCACTTTCGATTCTCAATTTATAGGATAAAAATGTATTTATTTATTTATTTATTTATTTATTGATTGATTTATTTCGCAGGTTGCGAGGGACTATTTTCATACAAGCAGCAGAAGCATAGTTAGATTAATTGGTCCTAAGTAGTGCAAGCATAGCGGCACGAGTATCGAATATGTGCAGTGATGTTTATGACACGTTAAAATTTATCACAGTTTCATTTGTCAAATGTAATTACGACGAAAATAGACTTAGCAGTAAAACGGCATTGTGGATACACCGTGGCTCATTAGGATTCTTATGCAAAGTTTGTGCAAGCATCGTTTTTCACTCGTGATTGGCGTGCAAAGTTACAAATCGTTAATCAACCCGTCTAATGAAATTGTAAAAATTAGCTGGCTTTAGCGCGGATGAGCTTGACCGATTAATGGGAATTCGGTTACAAAAATTAGCGATTATGCGAATCGCGAATAAGATCAAACGAATGTTCATACAATGCAATTGAGGTAATTAGGTTTCGAGTACCGCGGGCTCTATTGTTCAGATTGAAATCGGTTTAATGAAATTTAAACAGAAGCTCGTCGTTAATTCAATATTTCATTACTGGACTGGTCTTAATTAGAGTCAAATTCCCCGGTTCGATTCCCGGGTAATTTATAATAATCGGCTTTGCGTGGACGAATTTATCATTTCACGCAGAACAATACTAGGAAGACACATTAATGTCCCGAAGCCAGGGGATGTGCATGAAATTTATTTTCGCTGTAACGCGTCAGGAATTACACGTGGGATTCTTCCGGCATGAAAAGCACGAAATGTGGACGTTAATACTCGAGCTTCCTAAGCTCATTACCGAACGGTCCCCAAATCTTGTATTCACCAGGTCGCAGTACGTAAATTTGCGAAATCCTATAATTTATGCTCTTTGACTTGATTTCATCTCGGGGAGTTCATTAATTATTTTTAATTGACGGCGTACCGCTTGATTTCATTTAAAGAAGAGACTTTTTTTTTAATTAAAGCTTTATTTTAGATGGTTGCAACAGTACGGTCATTAACGACTATCACTGAATTATTTTATTACAAGTTACGAAGTAAATCCGTGAAATGAAGTGATAACATCATGCTTGAATGAGAATCAAATCTATCCTCGCAGGCGTTGTAATAAAAGTATTTGCTCATTCGACCATGGTTTCATTATTATTTAAAGCACCTCGCAAATTAAAAGGAGGAAAGGAAACGATGAAGCCCGCCAGTACTTCGATCGTTTTTACTACATTCAAAGTTATGTATCAGCACACGGAAGGTTAACCGTTTGTTTTAAAATCCATTAGAGGTGCCTCGCTTCGGAGTCAAGAAAACTGATAAGATAATAAGCATTAAATTTTTCCGAGCCCGACGAGGATTCCGCGAACAAATCCGAGTGTGTACGTTTAAACGCGAACGCCGCCGGCACAGAGGAGAATGCTTTTTTTTATGGTTATCGAAAATAGTAGCGGGTAAACCGTTTCTTTTTACGCAATTAACCTGGATTCGAACCGGCGTTGCACAGTTTCATCTCTCTGAGCGTTGGATTCTATCCTCCTCTTTGAACGATGAATTTTTAATGGTAACGATGTTACGCACTCATTTCGGACGAGCCCTTGTCGTAAAAAGTGAGACGGGATTGAAATTCATAGCTATTTGAATCCGTGAGATGAATATCAAAATGCATCCATGGTCACACACACACACACACACATACACAGTGGAATACTTTTTAATATATTATAGATTCACGATGACACGCGATACAGGAAAAATACATTAGGCTAAAACTGATTTATAATGTTCGCAGAGACATGAGTTCCACGTGCAGGAATATAGAAATTACTTGTTACGTGCTCATTACTTGCTTTCTGCGACTTACTTTTACTCTAATTCCGCACGAAATTAGTCTACTTTTACTTAAACGCATTGGGTGTTTTCTAATTTTGTTAATAGGGAAATGTACCGTTTCATTCTTTCAACCCTGTTTTCTTTAATTGGAGCGAGGAAATTGCTCTTTGTGCGGCAACGTTCTCTTCAAGCTGTATATTTAAGAAGCTTTTTATGCACGGATGAATTCATTGAATTAAATAGTTATTACTAAAGGTGAATCAATAAGAATTGTCATCTGTATTTATTGATTCTGATAAGAGGCTCTTAAGAGGCTTTGATAAAAATTTAAGATTCAAGAGGTTCATAATTTATTAAAATAATAAACTACAGATATTACAATTATAATATATAGTTTACTCTCTATTATAATACTATACTACTAATAGTATTATATATTCTTATTGTTTTCGTATGGTTAATTGAAATTAAAATCAGTTCGCGGAATAAACTCGTTTGAGGAAGTAATACTGAGCTAATATTAAACGCGAAACGAGTCAGTTGGACGCACAGTCAGAATCCGTATATTTATTGCACCAGTTCTCCTTAAGTTCATCCATGGAGAAGAGAGCTTACGCTCGCGCTGAGAATTGATATAATCTGTTTCGAGTGCGTCAAACGCTCGCTTCCACTCGGCTGGTCACTGAGGGTCAATCGAGCTTTATTTCGGTATACAGGAATCCTCTTCATTAATGAATCCTCCTCTACTGCTCCTCTCTGTGCAAGATGGGCCAACAAGAATTAGCGTGTTTGATACCTACAATGGAATTGTGGAACGTGAAGTAGATTATTTATCAAATGATGCAATAAAAATGAGTAGATTTTTCCTTTAAGTATACTAATAATTTTTTAGTTTTTGCCTCAAGTTATTAAAGAGGAATAATTAAAATCTCTATGAATAATTTATGTCCTTAAAAACCTAAGATTTATATTTTCATTTGAATTTCTGGAATTAAGTGTATAATATTCAGAGATTAATCAAATGTTCCCATAAGATTAGATTACACTGTTTTACTATTACTTGAAAAGTGTCGCAAAAAGCTAGTTGTTAGCAAATCACCCTGCGGGTCCTATCTGTTGTAATGACCTTAATCGGCTTGCCTGGTCTACCGGTTCGTCACGTTTCCCTTTATCGATTCACCACGATGATCGATGCAATCGACAAGACGGAACTAAGTTCCATTAAGCTTCCACTCCATGCGGTCCCCTGCAATACTAAATACCAAGTACGTATAGTGTACTAATAGTACTTAGCTTTCGACCAAGTAGATAACTCATAATAGAACCTGATTAGCTACCCATGAGAATACTGGAGGACTCCAGAGAATGCACGAAGTAGTATTTTGCTATAATTAATTTCAGAGTAAAAAAAATAGTGATTGTCATCTTCGGATTGGGACCGTCAAGGACGTTTGTAAGATTAATTGGTTTCCTGTGTGCAGGTTTTGTTCGGTTCGGGAAACAGTGTTGCATGCTTATCGCGGTATCCCATTGTATTAGCTTTAATAAATGAACCACGGGATTATTGTTAATGATGATAAGAGTAAAATATGATTCTGCTGATACCAGCCAATGAATTAAGACAACTAGGCCAGTTTTCATTCTGCGAATGCAGTCTGCACTTTTAATGCTTAAACGTCGTACGAGATAAGAACGTTATCGGTTAAACAGATTTTTATTACCTCTTCAAGTAATCAAGAATTTTGCTGAATTTCCAAGATATATATAGCCATATCTAATTGTAAGTCAGTTTTGAGGTTGAATACCAATTGAAATCAGCGAAGATTCGAGATGGGAACGATGTTCCCCGGAAACGGAAGCTCGGCTGGAAATTCAATTCCCGAAACGAAGATAAAACGCTTCTATTGGCAATCGCATTTAATGAGCCGAGCACGAGGTCACGGTTGTGTAAACCGAGAGAAGCGTCTCGATTTTAACGTGTAAGCAAAAATACTCGTCGCGTTTCAATAGCCTTGAAAACAGGATCCTCCCGTTCAGCTCTTTTTTAAATGTAGTTGGGGAAACGGAAAACGCGCCTCGAAAGAATGGCCTCGTCCTTTTCCCAGAGAGCCACGAGACACAGTCTTAAATCGAACGCCTTTTCGACCTCCTGCTCTCTCTGAGCGTCTTCAAAAATTTACAGAACCGCGTCGCATGAATTTTCTAGGGAATAAACTCGGTAACATCAACGTGAGAATTTAGGAGTAGAGTATAAATATCCTTTGCGGCGGACCAGAATTTTCACGAGAGGAGCTGTTCCAAAGGGGTTGACTTCGAATTTACGTACTTTCATTCTTTAGTATTTTCTCAAAGATCAGACTTGCCCATTTTAAGGATATGGTGGACGTTCGGAGGAAGAGGTTCGATAATCGTTTGGAATACCTCGCGTAACGATGCTCGTAGGCATTGTTTCCAAATGGAATCTCACGGCCGGGGAGCACGTGAGAAGCAATTTTGGTTCAAGTGAATTATATACACCGGTCGCTGTTATACGCTGAAATTACGCCCAGCCTGCGTGTGTATTTAAGAGGAAGCTGACTGTGGCATTCGTAGCCTTTAAACCGAGTACAGAGCTTACGTTGAACCGGTTAAAGTCCCTTTCAACGATCCAATTGCTTGCTCGCTCGGTCGACTGTATGTCTGCTGGCTCGGTTCGCATTCGCGGAAGTTTCACTCTTTTGACAATGGAAAATCTGGAACGGTTCTTCCATCACTCACTTACCGAACAATCGACGTTGAATGCCCAAACTTCTAACTCATACTTCGCCTATTCTTCATTATTCTCGTCGCATTTGCTTAACTTTCTCAAACAACTCACGTAGTATGTATCCAAAGGTAATTTGATTTTTCTCTATTTTTTTCAGGACAGTGCCGGGCATTTAAGGGATCGTTCGGGGAAGAATGGAGGAAAATTGACCGGTTGTGGTGGCAAATGGTGCCAATACGGTGGTTAGGAGTGTTTGACAAAGAGTGTTTATGAGATGGAAAAGGTGCTGGTGGATGGTGATGGTCGCGTGACCATGCTCTCTAAACTGTCGTTACTTAGAAGCTAATCGCAGCCATGTCGAACGAGACTAATGCGACGGACGGTTTCCTCGACTACGACATCAACGAGTCGTTCAGCCGCTTCGACTGGGCAGAACTGGCACCGGTGCTCGTCGTCTACTCCCTCACGTTCTTCCTTGGATTAATCGGTGAGCGAACGATCCATCTGTCTCGAAGAATTACTTAGGAATTTATTATCTTTTCAATTGGAGATAGATTAACTTTTTATATAATAAAAGAAACGTTGTGAAAAAAGACAGTCGAAGAAGTAAAAATAATATAGAAACTTTGATTGAGAAAATATCAGTATTAGCATTGGAATATTAAAAAATAATAACGTTGCTGTTACTCTTCTGTGGGCGAATCGTAGTTCTCTTATCACGAGTGCATAGTTGCATTGAACAGTTGGAAAAAATTATTCGGGATGACAACGCAGTGACTAACGTTATCATCGACTCTTTCCGTTTCTGTTACTCTTATCAACGCGAGATTTGATAGTTCGAGCGACAGTGTTACGTTATGCAAAGGATTTCATACTGCACTCAGAAATGATGCAGCCATTAGAAATAGGAATATTCTCTTTTTTCTAATTCTCATGTTTTGTTGAATATCATAAAGCTGAGGGCGTATCAGTTATGAAATTTTTCTAGAAAACTTATAGAAAAAGTGGATGCACATATTTTCGACTAATTTTGTTAAATAATTTTGTCTGCAGGAAACGTCGTCATTATCGGTTCGACTCTGTGCCCGAGATTGAGACCTTTACCAGCGACACCGACGAACGTGTTCCTCGGTGGCTTGGCAACGGCTGACCTTTTGCTCATACTCTTCTGCATTCCCGTTAAGGTGAGTCACCATTGACCAATGTACCAATTAGTATTTCATTTCTATATACGAATAAAGCGAAAATCGCATGTTTCCTATAATGATGTGGTGTTATACCAGTTATGATATAATGAATACAGTATAGGACATGATTACTACAGAGTTCCAAAGATAATCGTTACACTGAAAATCCAGAATCGAACTGGGAATTAACGTTAACCGCATTGAAATCGATTGTTTAATAATCTTCAAAGCGCGCGGATCAGTAAAACGCACGCATCCCCGCTGAATAATTAAAATGAAACATGCAACAACGTACGGTAGGTGACAAATCCCTGGATCTCGGACATCGCATGTAGATTACCAGATTTATTTTACGAGATCCAATCCCGCGAAGTATAATTCGTAGCATCATTAACTCGCCAACTATTGCAATTCTCGATTTCCATGGGTTCCTCGTCGTTCGATGTCCCTTTCAGTTCCCAGTCAGTCGATCGATCATTTCTTTTTCGATCCTCTGGTATTAGCTCGTGTAACTTGTTCGTGATCGACTATTTCGCAGCCGCGTCCCGTTTATCAAAACAACTCTCTTCTTTATGAACGTTGTCGCCCGTCAGCCTGTCAAATCGCGAGCTTTCGTAGCCTTCTCAAGTATGGATAACAATTTTCTATCCGAAGGGCAAACTCACTCGAGGCTATAATTCTTCTCGATGTTAGATGTGTACACATATCATAGCACTTCACTCATGTGATGTGCAAATGCATACATTATATATGGATGATAGTTTGTTAGAAAGATGTACAATTTTTTTATATCTAATCCTTCATTATTATAGTTGCATTTGTTATTCTTCCTTCAGAATTTCTGACATTAGAGTTGCATTTGTTATTCTTCCTTCAGAATTTCTGACACTGTTTGCCACTATTGGTTCGTATTTGTTTTCTTATATTCATTATACGTATTACATCATAATTCTGGGTTTACATTTAAGGCAAATGTGTATATAATCCAAAGTAATGTAGACGTTCTGATTATTTTATCATTAGAGTTGAATTTGTTGTTCTTTCGTCAGAATTTCTGACACTGTTTGCCACTATTGGTTCGTGTTTGTTTTCCTCCGATCTCTCATGCTTGTGTTCGATTCAAGGATTTTGAAAAAGCGCCCGGATCGCGTTGGAATCATTGGTATGAGTATGAAAAGTGTTCGCTTCTGCGAGGAATCGATAGAAACCGAGACACGTTGTCTGGTGGGAACAGGGCGCTGTAACTCAGTGTCAAAACGGCGGCGCCGCGACGATCTGGCCTGAATGAAAATAAGATCGGATTGTGCCAAGTTCTAAAATTATATATCCGAGAAAACGATCCGATGCACGGTTGTCCTCTACAGTCATACCAGGCCAATTACATTTATACATAGAACGACTTCAGTGTTTTTTCTTCCTCAAGATGTCAAACTGAGAAACAATTATTTTTGTAACATAGACAAACTTCAATTTTAACATAATTCCAAATGAAATAAATAAATAATCAGAATGCAGATTTTAATCATTAAAAAAATAAGAATTTTGATTAAATTTGATCTAATCAAATTGAAGATGAGGTCTTGCTTAATATTTTTGAAGCTAAAGATAATTCCTCAGGAAATTTTGGGGAAGTAGTTAGCCATTTCTTGGAGCGCGTATACCAATTTTGTTCGGCGAGATAAAAGTATCCCTTGGCGATATTCCTGGTGGCTCGAGGGTGGGAAATAGATTGTCGAGGGATGGCTCGAGGGGTGACTTGGAAAAGCAGCTGTCTCTTGTCGACCTTATTGCTTTATGCGTGGTTACAGTTCAATTCAAGTCAGGGCATCGAATCCATGACAGTTTCGCTTTTACTATCCACAATGCGGTTCAAATACTGCAAAATTTGTGATTCGTCATCGATTTAATTCCAACTTTAATGACTATCTGCCTAGGAATTCATGTGACTTAACAAAGATTTTTCAAACAGATTTAGACTTCCTGTTCGAAATTCCTTGCATTTTAATAGAAGTTTGCATATTCTTAAATGTACGACGCTTATTCTCGCAATTAGTGTAGAATTGAATGTGTTTTAACAGTTGGTTAGTGAAATTTTAATATAACTAATTGTTTGATGACGTGCAAAGCAGGCCGATCCATTAGCTCTGAAGCTGGACGTCAGAAAGGTTTCAGCCTCCAGTCACTTAGTCAATTTACATTCGCGAAATGCTTGTTTGTTTACGCGTGTCCGTACATTTGGAACTTTCTCCGCCGGACGGAACCCGAATAACTCTCGACTCTCCTTAGTTTCTTTAATCATGATTTATCGTTTCGAAACGGGGTCGCTGCGTCCCCGGGACATCCTCGGGGCGAAATATTAAAAAAATGCAGGACAAACTTTCGTAAATGGGATTCCTGCGTTCTCCTCAAGGGTACACATTCGGGGCACCGTGAAAAGGATCCACCCCATGTTGCACCATCCCCTACATTCCTCCTATATTACGCGTATTTATTAAAAAAATTCATGCACATTTATGGCCTTTCGTCTTCATGTAATATAAAATATTATTACAATTATAATATATTATTATTATATAAAATATTCATGTAAAATATAGCTTATCTTTTTATATCGGTAATAATTTGATTATGCAAGACACAGACTGTCTGATTTTTTAATTCAATTTGCATTTTATTCTCTTTTACTCGAAAAAAGGATTCAGAAATTTTCCAGTAATTACAAGTTATGGTAAGAGCGCTTGAGTGCTACTTTAGCTCGATTACCATTACCCATCGCGATGTTGCTGGCCTCTGAGTACATACGTACGTACATATGTATGTATGTAACCCGATTTATCTCGTGTTACCCGTTGGCGTAAGAAAAAGGGGGAAGTCGAGGAATAAAAGCAACGACAACGTGGTCACCCGCCAGATTTATTCCTTACGGCGGAAGAAAATTTCTCGGCCGGCTACTATTTCCTTCGCGTAAAGCACATAATAATATCCCGGGTGTTGGCTGAGCGCGGGATCGA
Organism: Ceratina japonica; assembly: GCA_019453355.1. Classification (NCBI taxonomy): domain Eukaryota; kingdom Metazoa; phylum Arthropoda; class Insecta; order Hymenoptera; family Apidae; genus Ceratina; species Ceratina japonica. The sequence continues at coordinate 15,163 of SMSR01008454.1, forward strand.
ATGATAAACAGCCGGCGACCAGTCCGTGAAAAACCCTGTCTGGCATTCGATAACAGAATAGGAAGTAGCACGAGCTTCCCGAAATACTCCAATTTCGAGTTTCTACGAATAGCGTTAACACAGGAACGAGCTTCTACTCGAGGAGTATCGGAATTTCGAAAACAACTTCTCGGTACTTTCATTAATATTAAACAGGCAATATTTCGTTTGAATCAAAGAACGTCACGAAATGCGTATCTTCGTTAATGGTTCGAAGTATAGAATATTTATTGTCATTATGTATTTGAAAATTTATCGAATGCTCGTAGTCGACGTCACGCGGAGCTTTCGGGGGAATTTGAAATGTTGATCAGGCTCGGTGCACGTGTCGCGCAATCGTCGATCCCCGAGCAGTCACAGCCGCATCCCAGCGCACGATATGCACTCGTTTACGTTCATTTACAAGGTAATTTTAGCCTATCTATGGAACTATCCTTAACCTCGTTTCAACCGACTGCTTTTCATCGAAATCATTAAGCGTCGCGGTAGCCCTGTTTCGGTTATAAAATGGACCATAATTTCTCTGAATAGAGCCGAATCCGTGCGCGAGTCCACTGAATGAGAAGCGTCGAAGTTCCAAACTCCTATGACTAATTGCTCCATTATGCTTAGATAAGGGTTAGAAAAGGCACTTAAACAAATGAAATTAATTAAACTAAGAATCTGGATAGAAAATGCATTTAAACAGACAATTCTGAGATCTTTTGCGATTTTTTTTTCAGTGCAACTTCGTTCACTCTTTAATAGATTAATGGATGAAGAGTTTGGATTAGGAAGGGATTGTATGAAGGGATAAAGCAATCAGGAAGTGTCTAAGTGTGTTAAACAATTTCTGTCTTGTTAATCCAGTTATCACGGCGCAAATCCCGTTTAAACTTTGCTCAGCAATTCAATTTAGGATGGAATAATAATTGCTTGTTTTTCGTAATAAGACTGCATGTATACTTAATAGAAACTGATCATCGATTTTCGGATATTTTCGAAAGACAAATTGACGTCATGTAACACGTACGCGAGCTAGAACGCGTCGATTAATTAAATAAAATTCTTGGAAGCCTGAACACGCATACATTACGCCCACGGATCGTACAACTTTTATTCTCGAACCTGTTCCCTGAATTGGCTATAAAAACCAGGAACGCGATAGTAATAATTCTGCACGAATCATCTGCTATGTAAAAATTCTTTTCTATTATAAAATTACATATGTAAAGGAGGCGAGGGGCAATTTAAGGCAATAGCTATTAGCTAATAGCGAGAGTAAGTTATGGCAGCATGGAACCGTGTAATAGATTAGTATAATAGATACTAGATGGCTAGACGAGCATAAAAGGACATGTAATATATGTGAGGGAGGGCGAGGAATGCTGAAATACTGGTTAGAGGATTGCGACATTTTAGTGAGAGAGGAACATAGATTTCGAAATCTTAAGAAAATATTAGAAGAGAAATGGGAGAAAGGTGTGGCAAACTGGTTAAAAGTCATGGATAGAAAATTAACAGAGGAAGGAAGGCAAGGATCCTGAAAATATATTTGTATTTCGGCGTCATTTAGATAAATGAGTATAAATGCGATTTTATATAAAAAAAAAGATGTTTTATTCATTTTGTATCGATTTTATAGCGGACTGGCATATGAACATCGATAAAACGAGATTGATTAGCATATTTATAAGGCGAATCGTACAAACATCACGAGAAGAAATATAGAAATGTGAGGAAGTACAACTAATCTTCTTTTTCTAAAGTATGACATCCACAAATGGCGTTCGACGGTAGAATACGCGCAGGCTGATGGCACGTATTGAATATCTGAGTCGATGATAAACGGTTGTATTAAAATTCAGGAGGATAGATGGAAGAGTTCGAGATTCGCTTGCACGTCAGCTGTTAGCGATTTCTGTTCATTTTTTCGCGGCGGAGACCTTTTATCGACGTTTCGCCTAGTTTAAACGGTGACCCGAATCTCGTGGGAGCAACAGGTACGCCGGTGATGCGAAGCAATTTACTAGGAAGCACATCGTAATCTGTCACTTTATTGCAAAATTATGAGGCAGTATAGTAGATTCCATTTCGCGAGTTTACTGCCTTCTATGCCGGACTTATGGCAAGAGGACTGCAGTTTTCTATATATTTTTATTATTATTTATATTATTATATTTATATATCGATACATTTTCAAACGAAATAAAAATTGAATAAGAATTCGATCAGAAGCTATATAAAGCACGTTATCATCTTTTCAAGTACATTTGGAAAATTTAGAATCTACAGAAATAATCTAGAAAAGATGTATGTTGCCATTGGAAAAAGACTCTATTTCTCGTGGATGATTTCAGAGCGAAATCACGTCACCGATGAAAAAATAAGTCAATCTTCTTAAAATACTTTTCAAAAAGGCTCCAGAATTTTTACTAGCCACGAACGGATGATAAGCAGACTGTGGATTTTAGTTAAAAATTATTATTCTCAGAAGTTCAGCTACTTTACATGATGCTCTCGATTAAAATAGTCATTTGAGATTCGAGTCGACGCTGATTATACCTGACCATGAATGAACGCGTAGTTGCGTACGGATGCATTTAGTGAATGAGTGTCTGTTTATACATTGACCTGTACTACTTGCTCGCCTCCGCGAATAATATAATCAGCTTTCGCTGTTATTCGCTGAGCTTCCTATTTAATGTTATCGATCTCCCTGCATCGGGTCTCTCCGCTTTATTTCATCCAATCGTTTTCCGTTTCCCACCCGACCCTATTACGGGCTCCAAAACCGTGTATCGGACTGCTTTCGCGCAGAAACTTGGATTTGCGAATTGTTTTTATCCCCAGACTGGTATTAAAAGTTCTCGACCGCTGGGAATCCGGGAAGAGCTCAGTGCGTCTAACAGAGGCATCTCTCTCATTGAATTGCGAAGCGGAATGGAAATGAAGGGAAAAGTTACGCGAAAATATTCGATTGGCGGTCAGTTGTTCCCTCGGACGGCTAAGCTTGTTCGCCGCGGGTCTTTGCGATAGAATGCTTTTATTTATGCGGGTGCTGTTTTATTCTAGTCTTATTGAGCCAAGAATAAAACTTGATTTCCTTGAGTTCCTTGATTTTTGAAAAATTTGATCATTCGCTCCTAATCCTACAAATTTTACTTTTTCTTTTGTTTTGGTTAAATTATAATTAAATTAAACTAAATCTACTCTAAAATAAACGTAAAATGAATTGACTAGACATAAAATAAATATAAAGTAAACAGAATCTTTCTTTAAAATGAAATAATTATTAATCAATCTGTTTATAAATATTAATCAAATCTCATGGATTTTTGGAATAACGAGATTATAAAAAGTTTTTCGCGTAAAATTGGTTTTATGAGAATCGTTTCCTGTTTGGCAATCCGGACAGACTACTTTTTTTCTCCCCTTACAAGTGTACCCTGATGACTTTTTGTAACGAGGACTCTATTGTTGAGGGTGGATTAAAAAGGCTAAACGTTGCTCGTAAAGCATCGTGGCCATGCGTCTTGGCATCCGTTCTTGGCACTTGGCACGGTGACAACCGTTTGAAAAGCTCCCTCGCGGAAGTTTTTTGTCGTCCGCTCGAAGACCGCTTGTAACCCGTGGCGTCTAAAATAAAATTGTTATTTTTACGAAATCCCAGCGTTTCGCCAGTACAAACAATGGGAATTCTCTGTCAAAACGGCGAGGCTGTGATACCGAGCCGCTGTCAAGTTCCTCGGAAACACGACATTAATCTTGCCCTGTCATCGATTTTTTTTAGATTCAAGATAAAAAATATATACGCTATTTTTCGATTCTGAGGCCGAATGTCCAAGTTTAATGGAATATATTTAATGCGAGATCGGGGGGTGTCGATGGCCGTGTATATTTAGCGTTCCGGGGAGCTTTCACCTATTTAGATCGCTGTTCGATTCGCGTTGGCGTGAAATGAAACGCGGCGGACGGGAAGCTAGAAAAAAGCGGCGTTAAACGTGACGTGGAAATAAGGCAATCACTAGGCTGGAACCAGATAAAACGGCAATAAACCCGTCGACGATCGATACCGTCGGAAGTAGCCAGTGTAGCCGGAAATTCTGTCGTTTGTCTTCCGTTGACACCCTCAATGTTGACCCAACTGGGCTGGCGACTAAACAATTACCGATGCCGATTAATGGTGGCCGAGTCAATCTTTCTTCTATAGTTTCATTTCAATTCAGTCTATTTATAAAAAAGTGGAAAAAGCACATCAACGTTTATCAGGTATTCATTGCATATTATAATTATCAAATAAAAACCAGGTTTATTGTCCTGAAAGTAAAAGTAAAAATATATAAATAGTTAATAGATTGAGAAATATGAATAGTGTATTTCTTCCTTTTACCCACAAGAATAGAATTAATTATAAAACACATTCATCTATAATTTCAACTATATTGGTGTCAGGTAGTGAGATTCATTGTCATTAATCAGCCAGCACGAAGTTACTAGACATGTCGACAAAAGCTTTAATTGGCTATTACAGAACCGCGAAATGTTTCGTCCAAGTAACGAAAGGGTTAATAATCGTGTCGAGAATTTAATAATAAGCTCGTTCCTTCGGTGCAACTTGTCTGATCCGTGTTGGTTTATACTACTTAACTTTGGCGTACCTGCCAGGCATTTTCAAGTGACGTGTTCTACACAGAGTTCCCAGCGAGTTGCTATTCAAGTTCAGGATTTATTAAACTATAACTCCCTCGTGATTATCGCACTGTTTCTCAAGTTACTTTACTTTCAACCCGAGTTCGCGTGTCTCACGTGCAAACATTTCCTCAATTAATTATTAAACTCGCATTAATCGTTTAATTTTTCTCTTTTGAATTCACACCAACATCTCATCTCAATTTCACTCTCTTAAGTATTTTCCCTTGTTATAAAAATAAAACCGCATCGAACTTGGGTTCTTAAAACTTTGTTTCGTAGTTTTAAGACTTCGTTCTCATTGTCCGGTTCGCAATTTTTCTAGCGTATTTCCCTGCTATTTTTTTTGGAATAAACTCGCATTTCCCATGCCATCGTTCAACTTCAGAACCAGTTTATATTTACATTAAATTGCTCGTGCATTTTTCACCGCATCCCGGCTACGTAGAGTTTGTAACGAAATTCGTGTTTTTGTTGCCCGAAATTCGTGTATGAAATCTGCGTGCGTGAGAG
>SMSR01008456.1:9390-19755 GCA_019453355.1 Ceratina japonica
AATTCCAAGACAAATTCCTAGAAGAATTGCTTGACTCAAGAATTAAGTCCCATTTACTAACAATTGACATTACTGCATAAATATTGCAAATTCCTAACTAAACCAAACAAATATTTAAACTAGAGCAATTTCTCTGTTGAAGAATCCAGTATGAAAATGTTCTCCAAGCCGAATTCTTAACAGAATTGCTTGACTCAAGAATTAGCCCCATTTACTAAAAACTGACATTACTTCATAAATAACGCAAATCTCCAACTAAACCAAACAAACATTTTAACTAGAGCAATGTCTCTGTTGAAAAATCCAATATTAAAATGTTCTCCAAGACAAATTCCTAGAATTGCTTGACTCAAGAATAAGTCCCATTTACTAACAATAGACATTACTTCATAAATATCGAAAATTTCCAACTAAACCAAACAACTATTTAAACTAGAGCAATTTCTCTGTTGAACAATCCAGTATAATTCGAAATTCTACTAAACGTCCAGTTTGGAGAACGAGTTTCGTGGCTAGTTTCTTTTCGGGCAGTCGTGAACGCGGACACGCGGTCTAACGGTTCCCATCACCGAAACCGTGTGCCCTCGCAACGGAATATTTACGAATCTAGCACGTAGAGGCGGACACACAACACAGGGCCCGGGGAATCGGTATTGCCGCGTCGTCGGTCCGCTTGGAATTCGATGACCCATTTCGAGAGGAACGAACCGCGGGACCACGTGCTCCACGCTCCTCACGGACCTATCGGCATCTCGATTACGGCGTCGGAACGGCCACCACGTGCGCCCGATCGCATTCACGCGAGGGTGCCAAACGACCTCCCGGGGGTCAGACGCTCCGCTACCGATCGAACCTCCCTCGACGAACCTCTATCTTCAATTATCCTCAATTCGGCAGCTAATCTCAATTCTAATCTCCATTCGTTCCAATTAAGACCAGAAATAAAATCTAAAAAAAATATCCACGTTTAAAATTGCGGAATTTTTAATTATTTTCTTTTAAGTACTAAATATGAGTTAAGAAAACCAACTTCTGGACAGAAGATAGATGTAAGGCCTTCCTTTCCGGCGAGCGAAACGCGAAAAATGCGTAGAATCCTCGGAGCGTCGTCGGTAAAAGTTTAGAAACGGGAAATTCCGTGGCAGCGGCGCCGGTCCGGGAGATAAGTGAAGTGGCTGTCTGGGAAGCCGTGAATCATTCGCGGGGGAAAAAGCCGGAGGACCGTGACCCAGTTTCCGGGTCATCGGTACCGCGGCTGCAAACGAAAACACAATGGTTCACCGGCGTGCATCGGCACCGGCCGTCGAGAGTACACAGATACATACGTACACGTGACGCATCGCGTTATTTAAAGCCGATGGGTGTATGTACGTACCTCGGACAGACGTCACACGATGCAATAAACCCGCGAAACGCGAGATCCAACGAGAGAGAGAGAGAGAGAGAGAGAGAGAGAGAGAGAGAGAGAGAGAGAGAAAGAATAAAGGGGAGGAAGAAAATTTTTCGAGAAAATAGGAAACGATGGATTTTCAGGTCGCCGTGACAGGCTCAGTAATTAAATAACGAGGTCACCGCTGTCACAATTAAATCCTGGCGGCGAAACGGCCGGGTAGTTGGTAATTACACGTTTCACGGCGAGTCCGATTTCACGCGTGCACGAGAAAGAGAGAGAGGTGGGACACCCTCATTCAGGAATAGGCCGTTTATCATGACGCAGCCGGCAATTACGAGGAAGGGAAGGACGTACGTACGTCACGCCGCCCCTAAGCGTATGTTTTTCGATCCTCTGGTTACGGTATGGAAAGAATTCGACGTAACCCGACGCCCAGCGAAGACCGCGGTATGTGCAACGACTGCAACAAGTCGGAGATAACGAGACGCAGGGAGGGAGAGGGTCGACGATAAAACCGAGTCCCGCGGATCGAGAGACAAAAACGGAGATAAGAAAAAAAGAGCGAGGCGAGAGAACGCGCGGTACGAAAACGGTGGAATTACGCAAGCGGCGCCAGGTATGGTGCAACGTGGCGCAATCGATGACGAATGCTGCCACGGGGTCCTATGAGGTCGTCGATTCACGCTCGCCGTCCGCCTCGCTCGGCCTCGACCCGATTTCCCGGCGAAAAAATCCAGGTAAAAAGGATCGCCGAGGTATTTCGAAAAAAAGAATCGTTTCTGGGTCGGTCACCTTTAAATATGGGACTCACGGGTCTCATTCAGCCCACCCACGTTCTGACTTTCTTAATTATCACCTAAACTAATCCTCCAGCAATTGAACCGTTCGATCCATTTGAAATGCATCGATCTACCAATCTAAAAAAAGCCAATTACCATTGCATTTGTGTTAGAATGCCATAAATGGCACAAACCTTCAACGGGGGTGGCGAACGGCGAGGCAGGATCGGCTACCGTTGGCAAAACGGTAGTAGTAGTAGTAGTAGCAGTGACAGTGGCGCGGTAATGATTCCCATTGGTGTGCAATCCTCTGTGTAGGTCCAGGTCCCAGAGCTGGAGCTCCTCGTTCTTGACCGCGGCGCTTTCCGGCGTGGACGGTTGGTAATGCGGCGGCGGCGATAGTACGCCGCTGCTGGACACTTCCGGGCTCGACTCCTGCAGACTTCCGGCGTGCCTGTTGCCCCAACGTCGCCTGACGCCGGCGACGGGCACGCGGGCCACCGCCTGCAGCATCTCGCCAGCCTGATCCACCTTCTGGCCCGCCGTCTGTCCCTTCGGCTCCACCGTCCCGACTTTCCTCGTCACTTCCGTTCGGGCGAACCTCCGTCCGTGCAACAGCTGAGCCCGATCGTCGGCGGCGAGCGAAGTTTTATCAAAGAGCAGCAAGCGGCAGGAGGAGGAGGAGGAGGAGGAGGTGGAGGAGGAGGACGACGATGCCAGGGCAACGTGCTCGGCGGTCTGTTTACTATTAGAGGCTAGTCGTTGACCTCGATAATTCGTTCGTCGACCGAAATCGCGGGAAGGAATACGAGGTCAGGGCAGCGCTCGGGGATCGATTCACTGTCAAGAGTCCATGGTCTCCGAGCTCTCACGCATCATCCGTCTCGCTCGGCCGCGTTGCTTTTCCTCGTGCCCCTCTTCGCGACGCAGAGACGAGGTGGAGGAGGATAGAAGAAGAAGAAGCGAAGCTGAGGCGCGCGCTCACGCACACGGCTCCGTGCACCGGCTATCCTTATTAGTGTACGCTCCGCGTCGAGATACGTCGTCGTCGTCGTCGTCGTCGTCCGGGGAGGAGGGTAGGAGCGGGTCGGTCAGCGGGCGATCGTCTTCGTTCCGCCTCGGTTGCTCTCGTTTCTCTTTCTCTCTCCCCAGGCTCACTCGGCTCTCGTCTAATGGCGGCCAAGCAGCCGCGGAGTGTCGGTCATCGAAGAAACGGGGTCACGATCGCGCAAAAGGGAACGCAGCGAACGTGTGGGAGGGTGGGAGAGAGAGAGAAGGAGAGAGGACGCCGCCGACACCGACGAGTCGGTGGTGGTGTTCCCTCGTTCCTCTTTTCTTCTCCCTCTTCTGCTGCTGCTGCCGCCGCCGCTGCTGCTGCTGCTGTCGAGTCCGCGGACTCCTGCGGGCGTAAATACGCGCGTCGTCGTCGTTCGGGAACGTCAACCGGCCGAGTAGCCGTGGTGGAAATGCATGATTTTCACTGGCGAAATTCCCGGCGTGTGTCTGAGGCTGCGCGAGATCAACGGGAAACGACGACGACGGGAGAAGAGAGCACGCCACTATCCAGGTCACCAGAAGAACGCGCGTATACGTCCGTCCGAGCGAGTCTCTTTCTTGTTCGCTCCACTTTTCCCTCCCTCTCCCTCGTTCCTTCTCTCCTTATCTCGCCCGGCCGAGCCCCGGAGCCTCCGTCCCTCTCTCTTTCTACTTTCTCGTTTTCTCTTCGCCGCGGCACGCACGCACACAGCCGACGGACGCGGAGAACACGCCGCTGCCGCCGCCGCCGCCGCGGTTTTCCGTCGACGGACGTCGCACACTCGCGCGGATCTTTCAGAAGCGGAAGGAGATCAAAGGAACTCGTCGCGCACAGCCTTCCGGTGCACCTCCCGACGCGCGCACGTGTGCGAACGTGCAGCGGGCCGATCCACCGCGGGACACAAACAAAACACGACGACAATGGACCCGCGCGCGTTACGTCACCACTCAAGAGTGTACACGCACCGAACGTTATCCTCTTCTTATTCTTCTCTCGCCAGTTCTGTTCTCTTCTTCTTCTTCTTCGTCGTCGACACGGTCGACGGGCGTGCACACACACGCGCGAGGCTTTTATCTTCTGCCCGTTTTCTCCCTCTCTTTCTGTCTCTCACTCTCGGTGGGTCTCTCTACGTATACGCGCGCGCGCGCGCGTCGCACTAGATGTTACCGCGTCGACGGACCAACAGTCACTGAAGCTACGCGGCGCACGGGACGAGCGTGCAGGCACGAGGGTGCCCGCCGCCAGGCTCCGACGTATACCTCCGCATCGACCAATCAACGGGACGACTCCTCTCCGCTACTTTCACTGTCAAACCATGCCCTGCGCCCAGGGTGTCCCATACCTGCCTGCCTGCCTGACGCCTAACCTTTTTCCCCGGCCGCCTCCACCCACGATTTTCCGTTTCCACGAAAACGAATTCACGTATTTGTTTCTTCTCGTCTGTTTCGCGGAAACGATTTCGAATAACGAACGCGATTCTCCGTGTTCCGGGCGACGATCGTTCGAGAACGATCGGGAAAATACGTCTTCCGAGAAAGCGAGACTTAACGAGCTTTTAATGCCCCGGCGATTCGGCGGCGCAATTAGTCGGGAAATATTTATCGACGGTTTTTCTCACGTGACTGTCGCGTAATTGAATGTTTGAAAGGCTACCCGCCTACTACTGCGGCCCTGATGCAGATCGTGACCTTTGCAACCGAGGAAATAGATTTCACCGTTTTTTTCATCTTCGCGGGTGGCGGAATTTTAATTAACGAGCAAACGATCTCAAGAGGAGTAGAAAAAGTACACAAAGTTATCGATTTTCTAAATGACCCACTGTTTCAGATTCGAAGATTCTTATATCGATTATCTATTATATTATACTATTATCATAGTATATTATACTATTATCATAGTATATTATACTATTATCATATATTATACTATTATCATATATTATACTATTATCATATATTATACTATTATCGATTTTCAGCCACTCGGCCTTTGACACGACTTTTCTATTTTTTTTTATCGCAGACTCCGAGCACCAGATAATTGAGGGAAAACGTGACTGGAGCCTCTCCGTTATCGAAAGGAAAATTTCGTATTTTCCGGTGGTTCTCGGGATCGAGTTTCGGGCCACGGACCCTTTTACCTCGCGGGGGTTGCTACCCTGGCCCTGGCGTCACCCACCTGTTACTCCCTGAACAAATACGCGCGGGGACGCATGCGTCCGCACATATACACACCTGAAGGGTGCACGCACACACAGCCAGACCTTAGATCAGTGATGCACAACCTGTGGCCCGTTTTCAATGAACCTTCCTACTAATTAAACAATTACTATAAATATAAAGATATAATATCTCGTCAGTCCTGACCATTTTTATGCCCAAAAATAAATATATTGTAAGAATTAGGAATGTATGTATGAGTGTGAGTATGTGTGTGTAGCATGAGTGCTGCCGAAATCGCGGATAACGACGATCCGGAGTCAGTCGGGAAGTAGACGCATTAAGTATCGGTAGCAAGAAATATCAAAGGCCTAATTCAGTAGTTTGTGGCATACGGCCTAAATTAGTTAGACTTATGATAAGCAATTAAGTTCGCTGTGTTTTTTTTTTGCGAGTGATCATCGCTGAAATAGACGATATAACTTATATTACGTATTTGGGAGTTTTAAGCCCCCATCCTTGTACCTGGTTCCTTACAATATAATCGCAGTTGGAGGAATTTTGTATTTGTGGTCCTGCGCACCACTGGCACCCTCGATGGCGCGGAGGATACGAGGGTGTGCGTCGATCCCGGGGTGGGTCACGGCCAGAGAGAAAGGAGGACAGGCTGGAAGAGCTCCCGAAAACGGTCAGTCCTGGCATTATGCGCGCAGGATTTCTATGCCCAAAAATAGCTCCGTCGCCGGAGCAGATGCTAGATGCTGACGGAGGGTTCAACGGTCAGCCGGAACGACGTCTTTTAAGCAGAAACCAGGAATTTGTTCAGAGGGGAACGGACGGACGTTCTCGTGAATTCCACGGCGGTGAAAACGTAAATCGGCGAGGTTCGGGCGTCAGTCGGGGACTCGCCGGCTCTGGCTGCAGGAGCGGAAGAGGCCACCGCTTATTATAGGTAGTACGCGATGCGTGACTAATGGCGGTTAGCCGTAAAAAGAATCATGCGAGATGCTAGGAATTCATTCAGAGAAGTCGAACGCGTTTAACGTTGCCCCGCGATACCGATTTAATGGAACGACCGATCCAAGGTCGACGTAATTGCAACGTCGCAGTGAAATCCACCGCGATTTCACCGGTCGAAACTCGCCCAACGCCCCGCGACGAATCTCGTGCATGACTCAACGTTGGGATAATAAAAATCGTCCGAAACTCGATTAGGCTTCGCTATTTTTCTATACGTAAATTATGTAGTACGGTAATACTACACAATATTCCGATCAGTGACGTACGAATATGGATTATTCTTTTTATCAACGATTTATCAATATCGAAATTATTTAATATAACGTTGAACGGAATTATATAATGTCTGAATTTGCTATATATATATATATATTGTTGATGGATTATATAAACGGAGGTATTTTTGCGAGGTGTCAATCACGGGAGTCGCGACGGATTAATAAAAACTGAGTCGGCGTGGTCGAGGAAAGGTAAAAATTAGCTCCGGTGACGACTCGGCCGGCTTGTAAACAGTGGCACGAGGTCACTGTGATTAAGGCTCGCTCGTGAACGACGCTAAACGATCCGGCGAGGCCGCACAAACGTTTGCGGTGCCCGCTTCCTCGTCCACAGAGATCTTTCATCACTACGTATCACCGACCTCTGCGTTCCTCTCCCATTCATATCTATCTCCTCTTATCATTTTCCAATACACTTCGCATCAGCAATTATCTATATTTATACTTTCTTGCAAGATCCCCGGCGAACATTCATTTTCGCCGCGAAATTTGACACGTTTAAAAAACAGATCTGCGATTCCAAGCGATTAGGCCCTTTAAGGGAAAGAAAGGAGATGATGCGTATGTCATGGTAGAACCTAAAAAGGGTAAATTCGGTAAGCGATATCACGGACCATATAAAATAGTTGACATCTTAGAGAAAAGTAACGTAGTTGTTGAAGATGAAACTGGTATCAAATGATAACAGTATTCGTATAAAGATGGCGATGCCACTCGTCGGGAAACAGCTAATAGAACTTGTCGAACGTCCGAATACAATTCCGTAACGCGATCTCGATCAGGGAGCGATCCACGAGCGGCGCGAAGTCCTTGGCGATTCTAATCGTTAGTCATCGATAATGTCGCTAACGAGACCTCCGCGATATATATACCGATGCATATGTAGTAGGTAGACGCGTGCGTGGTTGGCCGCGACAAAAACCGAGCTCCCGTGCTCTTGACACTCGGTCACCTCTCCCGCTGGTTGCACAATCGTTTCCTAGGCCAGTCAGCCAGCCAGAGGCTCAGCCTCCGTCCGTCCGTACGTGGGAACGCCGCGTTTCCAACGCTCTACCCTCGTTAATTACCACCGGCGACGATTTAATCGCGCCGATTTGCATCCGATCGCAGATCTCCCGCGACCAGCTCTCATGTTTTCTGCGATATTTTTTATCCCCCTCTTCTGTCGGTCGGTCGCTTCGGTCGAGTACGTTCGTTCGACGCGCCCGTGGTCATCGAGAGATCTGCGGGAAACGATTTGTAATTCAAAGCAGTAGTACGCTCCATAACGAGACGTCTCGCTAACGGCGGAGATATATCAACATCTTTTATACTTCTCGCACGTGTTACGCGCGATTTTTTTTTCTTACCCCGGCCGGCACCGTTAGCAATCGGGGGGATTAAAGTTGTGAAGGGCGCACCGCGAAAAAGAGGCACGCGTGCACCGACCGAGCCTTGAACTTGAACCTGAACCGTACCAGACTACCACTACTACTACTACTACTACTACTACTAGCTCTGGTACACGGCTCGGTTTCTAGGTTGATCCGGGTCAGGTGTGTCCCTGCACGGGTCTCGGATCGAGGTTAGGGCTGGACGAGACCCGACCCGGTCTACCTGGTGATCCTTCGGCGAACCGCTCGGATGACCCCCAACCGAGACGCCGCGCACGCGCCCCTTTCGCGATTCTGGAAACGCGGAACGCAGCTGCCCCGTTCACCCGCTCACCCCGATCAGCCCCGTATCGACCTTGGCCCATCTTCAGGTGCTCCGGGAGACGAGAACAGACGCCCTATTGTCCCGCTGCACGTGTACAAATTATCCTCCAGTTTCACCAATTTCCTGGCTATTTTTCTATACATATGTATAAATTAAACCTAATAAACAATAACCGTGAAAGCCTTAAATCCAAAATATATATAAATTATGTAGGGTAAGTGTGCCAATTACTGCAGATGCCCCAAATACTGTGGATTTTTATTAAAATCATTAATTATGAATTTTTTAATCGTATTAGACGAAATAAAAGAAATTCTTTAATTATTTTGTTATTTGATAATAAGAATTTAAACAAAATAAATAGCAATAATGAAATTTGTAATTACTTTAACCCTTTGCACTCCGAACGATTTTACGATATTTTGATTTGATTTCTTGTGCCATTTCAAGAGAAAACTTCAGGAAAACATTCATGTCTCAATAAGTTGCGCTGAAATTGTTTCGATATCCTCAGTATTTGGATCGCAGTAATTAGGGTTCCCGCAGTATTTGACTCGCAGTAATTGCCTCATATTCGCAGTAATACCTGTATTTCATCACCTTATAAAAATGATTTATTTCATTTAACGTATACGTCTTATTGAGGTATAACTGATTTTACACATTTATAACATAATAAAACTTGGTCAAAAAATAATTTAACTTGAATCTTGTATTCAAATAGCTGATTTTCACGTTGAAAGTTACCTTGCATCAAAATTCGCAGTAATTAGCACATTTACCCTATATTTATATATTTGTTTTATTTACTTATTTACTCTCCGGTTTTTTATGTATTCGTTTTTCCTGCGTATCTTCTATTAATGGGAAATTGTATAGGAGTCGCGTGGGTATTGCGAACGAGAATGTCGAAGAGCGTTACTGTAAAACGATCGGTTTCCGGCTTTGGGAGAGGCGGTAAGTAGACGCGAGGATCGAGCCGCGATGACTGGTAAAAATACCGGTCGGGTGAGTAATTCCGTTTGAGAGCGACAGAAGAGGGACGTCGCGGTGACAAAAGAAAACGTGAGTCGATCGCCTGGCGCATGCACCGAACGGCCTTGAATAATCGCGACCGCTCCTCCTCGCGCTCGCTACACGTCCATCATGAATATCCTTTAGAATTTCTTAAACCGACATCTCTCTCTCCTTTTCTGAAGAAATACAGGAGAGCTCGATTTTTCTTTTTCCTCTGCTTGGAAAAAGGTCCCAATTTGACGTAGCAATTCCTATTCAGTGAAACTGAAATCATTCGTCATTTTTTTCAACGAAACCGTGAAATAAATCGAAATTACAAAATATGGGTTTTGTTATACATGTAATAGACTGTATAAAATAATTTTTTCAGAGCGAGACATGTAGCAAAATTTGCACGAATTAAATATGCAAAATTTATGCGAAACAGCGTGGATAAGACTTGGAGCCTCTAAACTCTGAGCAGTTCTAAGAATCCGGCTGTGCATTTGAACGCTGGTGCATCTGTTATGCGATTGGGATTTGGAAATTGTTGTTACTATTTGTTCCCGATTATCTAAGCATCTGAATCGTGTCTCTGAGCGGCGAGCAATGCCAGAGGAAACCGGACATGATTACAGAGTCGCGTGAAGCTTCGTTGAGCAGCGCGAGGTCTCCGCCACGCATCAGAGCCTCTCTTTTTCTACTCTTCGTCCGCCACCCTCTGCCACACGGTTTCTATTCCTTCTACTTTTAATCGCTCGCTTCTACCTTTATTTATTTGACAAACGTTGTAATTGATGTACTGATTGTGAGAAAGAGAATTCTCCAAGCGTAAACGTTTTATTGTCACTCAGAAGTCAGCGACGTGACTTTAGTTGATTCGAATAAACGATAAAAAGAATTCGAGACGAAAATTTGTGACGAAGGTTCGACGATGGAGGAATCAAACTCTTATGGCAATTAATTAATCCCTATCACTGTCTTTCCAATGTCCACCTAATAATTC